>PVJS01001755.1:60393-92766 GCA_004027185.1 Glis glis
TGGCAATTGTGAATTGTGCAGCTATAAACATAGATACACATGCATTAGTCTGGTAGTTTGGTTTCAGTTCTTTTGGGTAGATGCCTAGAAGTGGTATTGCTGGGTCATATGGTAGGTTCATTCCCATTCTTCTGAGGATCCTCCACACTGTTTTCCAAAGTGGTTGCACTAATTTGCAATCCCACCAACAGTGTATTAGTGTAGCTAGGGAGAATGGGACTTAGAAGGGACTCCAAACAAAGAAGAAGAAAACTTTAGATGAGCAAAGAAGGTGACCTAACTGAGGGAGATGGGAGGGGGGAAGAGGGAAATACACTAATGCACATGATGTATAACACAAACTTATCAGAGTCAATCACTATGCTGAGCATGAAAAGGAGGGAAGGGGGAAAATAGGGTGGGATTTGAGGGAGGGCTAAATGAGCAATGTGTGCATGCATGCTTCTGCTACCCTGACACTTATCAAAATGTATAATTACAATGCACCAATAAATGAATATATATAAAAAAAGAATACAGTGCTCAAGCTATCAGTGGGAAAGACAAGCAAATTGAAACAGTGCCATTATTGTTTATAATCTGAAAATTACACTAGAAAGTAAAAATACAATCTAAATAATGTCAATAGCCAGGCATGGTGGTAGACACCTGTAATCCCTATACTTGGGAGACTGATACAGGAGGATCACAGATTCGAGGTCAGCCTCAGCAACTTAGCAAGACTTTCAGCAACCTAGTGAGACCCTGTTTCAAAACAAAAAATAAAAAGGGCTGGGCATATAACTCAAAGGTAGAATTCCCCAGGTTCAATCCCCAGTACAAGGAAGGAAGGAAGGAAGGAAGGAAGGAAGGAAGGAAGGAAGGAAGGAAGGAAAAGGGAAGGGAAGGGAAGGGAAGGGAAGGGAAGGGAAGGGGAGAGGAAAGGACACTGTCAATAGGGGGTAAGTTAAAATAACAGGTCAAGGAAGTCAGGAAACAAGGTCTTGCTTTTCTATGCCAGATTAATACCTTTACCAGGGTACAAAGCACAAAATTTCTAAACACCCCAAATAAATTTGGAGACTCTCATAGTCTCTCTTTTCTCTAAACAGAAGAAGACAAGATCATCCCTTATAGAGATTACATTGCAAACTTGAAGAGAGCATTACAGTTTAGAATATCTTATTTGTAATTTTAGAAAACATGACCAGAAACCGATACAAAATTTTTATTCAAAGTCCAGCTAAAGCTGTAAATTTTTTGCATTGATGCATTGTAATCATAGATCATGATGACATTTAGGGTGCTGTGGCATACATGCACACAGCACTTCCTGAGCACTCCCCAGTTCCCACCCCATTCCCTCTCCCTCCCCACCTTCCTGTGCACCACACTATGATTGGCATTGATAAATTTGTGTATGTACATCATTTCTACTGAAGTATTTCCCTCTTCAAGTCTTCCTCCCACCTCCCTCAGACATATTTAATACAATCCCTATTAAAATACCATGGCCTTTCTTCACCGATCTAGAAAAATCAGTCCTTAAATTCATATGGAACAACAAAAAACCCAGAATAACCAAAATAGTTCTCAGCAATAAGAACCATTCAGGAGGCATCACAATATCTGACTTCAAACTATACCATAGAGCCATAGTTATAAAAACATCGTGGTATTGGCACAAAAACAGACACAGACCGATGGAGCAGAATAGAAGATTTAAAAACAAATCCACACACTTTCAGCCAATTGATTTTTGGCAAAAGGGCCTTAAAAACATACACTGGAATAAAGATAGCCTCTTCAACAAATGGTGTTGACAAAACTGGTTATCCATATGTAGAAAAATGGGAATAAATCTTACTTTCTCACCCTGCACAAGAGCCAACTCAAGATGGATTGAAGACCTAGAAATTACACCAAAGACTTTTCAGTTACTTGAAGAGGGCAAAGGACCAATGCTCCAACTGATAGGCACCTGTAAAAAATGCTGTAAATTTTTAATGGTACAAAGCTGTGTCAGGTTGAGGAATACGGGAGTGGGTATAGCTCTAAGAGTAGAAATTGAAGGCATCGAGTATACTAGCTATAGTATCATGGAAATTATAGAAATTGCCAAATAAACAGGACAATCCATGAAACAAGGAGGCAGCTAATAGATATTTTTACATCTATTTCAACAGAGGGTTCTCATTGAGACCAAAAATCAGGCTGTATTCAGTAAAGAGATAGGTGAACGAATAATTAGTAATGATAGAGAACAGACTACCTAATAATTTCCATGATTTTGAATGAGAGCAGTCTCTAGGGTATATGCCGATGAGCAAATAAATGAAGATGTCTCAGGGCCCTGTCAACTGTCTTGTTATCTTTCACAATATAACCTGAAGATGGGCAGACCTCAAGTTTGCACACAGTTTGCACACTTTCTCTATACAGGGCTGTGTAGCAAATATTTGAGGCATCACAAACCACACAGCCTCTGTTGCAACTGCTGGACCCTGCTGTTGTAGCATGAAAACAAGTAGCCACGGGCAATTCTTAAACAAATGAGTGTGGTTGCATTTCAGTAAAATTTCATTTGCAAAAACAGGTGGTGAACCAGATTGGGTCCTTGAGTTATAGTTTGCCGACCCCTTCTCTGAACATTCCACAGAAGGGTATGATGACATCTTAGCAGGAGGTGATGAGAACTCTGGATGCCCTGGTACAACATGTGTGCTACCAGTCCCCACCAAGTTTCTTGCAAGGGCCACCACAGGTCCAGAACAAATGAATGATCTACAGCACCCATCGCTCAGTCCACTTCTGCCTCTGCCCTCCCTTCCCTGGTTCTATGACAGCCATTCCCAAGACAAGCTCTCAGTAAACCTCTCACATACAAATCTCTAGCTCCAGGTGCAGAGAATGCTTATTATCCAAAGTTTGGAAAATTCTACAAAGTAATCAAAAGTACCCATAATTCTATCACCCACACAAAATAATCATTTATATTTGTATAATTACTTCCAGCATAGTAATTCTTAAACAACTGGAAAAATTAGAGAATAAATAGATGGACACTAACCCAATTGATTGTCATGGCAGTTACAAAGTTCAGTGACTTCTGATAGTTGCTAAATAAAATTGTCTTCAAATACCCATTCGACCCCTCTGAAAACATTTTGCATTAAACGTTAGATGTAAAATAATTTGTATTAGATGTTTTACATCAAACATTAGATGTAAAATGATCTGTATGTTTTAATCCGACCAAATAAATCATAAAATATATTTTCATCAATGCACGAGGGTCTGTTTGAAGATTCAGACAAGAAGACTATTGTGTGTAATAAACAGAACAAGTTAAGAAATCAGCACAATGAATGGAAAATAGTAATTCAAGAGTCATAATCAAAGAAAAGAATCTACATTTGATTAAAATGCCACAAGTAAGTCTCTCTGAAATTGTAGAAGTAAACAGAAATTAAAATGTCCAGAAATAAAAGGTCAATAATTACTTATATTGCATAAAGAAATATTTTGATTTTAGAATATGTTGTTTCCCATTTTAGTGATTTCTAGTTTGCTATTTTTCATGATAGTGTTTTGTTTCTTGAATTTCTAGAATGTATTAAATGTTTATTGATTTCTAGTTCGCTACATAAAAATATTTCACCTGATTGTGTTTTTGCTTCTTACCTCCTCCTGCTACCCACTCTTATTGCAGGCAGCCACACAGAAAAATTCCGCATATATGAATTTTAATCGATAAGAACTACAACTTCAATACATTGTTTTCCCTGTAATTCCACAAAGCCCTAAGGATTGCTTAACAGTCATAGTAGCCTTTTTTTTAAATACCAAATTAGCTGGGCATGGTGGCACATGCTTATAATCCCAGTACTTGGGAGGCTGAGACTGGAGGATCCAGGTTCGCGGCCAGCCTCAGCTACTTAGTGAGGACCCCACAACTTAGTGAAACCCTGTTTCAAAATAAAGAATAAAAATAGGAGGTAGAATGCCCCTGGGTTCAATCCCCAGTACTGCAAAAAAATTAAATAAATAAATAATAAATAAATAAATAACCAAATTAAATATATCCTGGATCTGTTTAACTTTGTAAGCTAAACAATTTACTTCTGAGGAGAGGATTTTTGTCCTTTGGCTGACATGGAATGGTGAAGGTCATTCCACCTGCTCAGGAATACCAAAAACATCACTATATTTTCACTCATAGCCTTTTCTCCACAGAGATCAAAGTTCTTAGGTATCTACTGATTACTAAAGAGACTAAGAAAATAGTTAAAATACAACACAATATGAATCAAGACTTTTAGGCAGTTGCATAGATTATTTGGCCTTCTCAGATCACAAGAGGGTTTTTTGACTGACTTAGGTGCAAGAATGGGTCTCTCCGGTGGAAATAACTGCCACACAGGGACATTAAATCCCTTAAGAGGAAACAGAAAGCTGTTTTATTCTTTCCTCATTAGAGTTTATAAGAGCTGGATTTATTGCTCCTTAGTAACCTAGGCTGTTCCACTTTGGGAGTTGTCCTGAGAGCTGGGACCTGAAAGGAAATTTTTGTAAGAAATTTGTATGACAAAACCAATTCAAATCCTGCTCTGAAAACTTTGGCATATCCAACAATTTAACAAAAGTTGGGTCATAAGCCAGGCATGGTGGCACACGCATGTAATCCCAGTACTTGGGAGGCTGAGATAGGAGGATCACAGGTTCAAGGACAGCCTTGGCAATTTAGTAAGACCCTCAGCAACTTAGTACAATCCTGTTTCAAAATAAAAAATAAAATAGGGTTGGAAGTAGAATCCTCCTGGGTTCAATTCCCAGTAACCCCCCCCCCAAAAAAAGGGCCATAAGTCATTGGTTTCAATATAGTTTTAAAATTTTTAATTTATAATTCTCAGATAACATCTAACAAATCTAAATACCATTTCTTTAAATCTAGTCTTTAAACTGTAGGATTTAAGAGAGTGGTAAGCCGGGCGTGGTGGCGCATGCTTGTAATCCCAGTACTTTGGGAGGCAGAGACCGGAGGATCCGGGTTCGCGGCCAGCCTCAGCTCTCTCGCTCTCTCTCTCCCTGTCTCTCTCTCTCTCCTTAGTGAGGCCCTCCGCAACTTCGTGAGACCCGGTTTCAAAATAAAAAGTATAAAAAATAGGGCCGGGGGCGTAGTGCAGAGGTAGAACGCCCCTGCATTCAATCCCCGGTACCGCAAAAAAAATAAATAAATAAATAAAAATAAGAGAGTGGTAATAGTTGGATTAGGCATGGCTGCATATAATGGGAACTTTAAGACAAAGAATGGTCTATGTGATACAGATATGCTCTCACATAAAACACACTCAGAGATGTTCTTCTCTATACACTACCATTTACAGCATAAGTCAGCTATATTACTCTAAGCCTTTGCATATTTATTCCAAAGGTTCCCCTCACATCAGAGTGAACCTGGAGCAGGGCAGGGGTGTTGTCTTGACACATCACACTCTGTGAAAAAGTAAAATATATGACGCCAGGATCTTATTGTTCTCTCGTTGCTTTTGTATGTTTCAGCTCTCTCTGCTCTTAAAAAAAAATTGTGTGGACCCTGTAAAGATTGGATTCTTCCTTTCAGCACCTGAACCAGGTATCTACCATGGAAAATCTGGAAATAAGAGTAATACTGGAAGGCTGTTGCCATCCCTACTGGGGCAATGTCTAGGCCATTCTGGGAGCTGAATTGCTGTGGACTGTTGAATGATTAGTACAATTCCTTCCTTCCTGGGAGTAACACCTCAGTAGAAAATCAGACAAGGACAAGGCAGAGAAGCAAGCACACAAGAGCTGCGGTGTTCACTCTTTCATGCAAAGGATGCCTGAAAAACATCAAGATCCAGAAGTTAGGACAAGAGTGGGGTAAACAGAGTTATTTAATTTTTCAAATGGGTGGTTTCCTACAGGTACTGAAGGAGAACAAGATATTTCAGACCTTGAAAATCAGATCTTCGGAGGATGTGGGTGGAGAACACCTGTACGGATTTTACCTCCACTTCTGTAATAAAAATGAACTTGTTCTTTGGCTCACCGAGGTCACTGGTTCTGTGGCTGTGCATTGTATTTGACTAAAACCTGCCATTCAGTTTCAAGACCAGCACTTTCAGACAATGAGCTCCCGGAGATTATTCCCCTGCAAAACTATTTCTTCAATGTCCTGTCTACACATGCAAGGACATAATAATTCAGGCTAAGGATACTGAAGATTAACAGATGGAAGAATTCAGAGTCACTACATCATTTCCTCAAGATCTGGATCTTTGGTTTTTCTAGCCAACTATCTTTATCATTCTCTCCCCAAATTCTTAGTCTGTCTAATTGATAAACACTACTCCTCATTCAAAAATCACCTAGCATCAATAAAGTGCCGCCTGTCTCCCAGTCCTCACCCATGATAACTTGACAATAGCATCCCCTTTGCTGCCTTCTGTACCCAGGAAACTCTCCAACCCTAGTAGGTCATATTTACAACTTTTTGCTTACAAAATGGAAATGACTCTACCAAATTTTAAAAGTTAATTATAAAAATAGAAAGAACATGAATGTAACCATCCTCAGGAAAGAACTGGAAATGGAAAAAAAAATGAAGTCTTTTTTCTCGGCCTCACATCTTGGCTTGTTACATATTTCCATTTGGTTTCCTATTGTCGTGAACCCATTTTGTCATTTTCTTCATCCACAGGCTGTAATAGGACTGCCACGTGGCTCTAGTGCTTCCTGCTACGGTCTAGCCACATGCAGAGAGATTCCCTAGCATTCCAAGTTCAACATGCATTGGAAGAGAATGACTGCACTAGCAAGAATCGGGTGGATCCCAGGACCAACCAATAGTAGCGCAGAGCAGACCGAGCACGAGGGCATAAAGGAAGTTCTCAGAAAAATGAACATTTTAAGCACACCCAAATTGCTTACTAGAATCTATAATATATTCTTCGACTTGTTTACCTTAACTAGCCCAAGAATGGAAATTCCTCGAGAGCCGATACCATACTTTATCATTAACACAATGTTCAGTTTGTGCCATGTAGAAAGTGCTGAAGATTGTTGCTGGGCGTGGTGGCGCATGCTTGTAATCCCAGTACTTTGGGAGGCGGAGACCGGAGGATCCCGGTTCGCGGCCAGCCTCAGCTCGCTCTCTCTCTCTCTCCCTCTCTGTTTACTTAGTGAGGCCCTCCGCAACTTCGTGAGACCCGGTTTCAAAATAAAGTATAAAAAATAGGGCCGGGGGTGTAGCGCGGAGGTAGAACGCCCCTCAGTTCAATCCCCGGTACCACACACACACAAAAAAAAGAAAGTGCTGAAGATTGTTAAACTAACATCTTTCATTTAAAAACTTCTGAATGAAACACTCATTGCGAGGCAAATGTGCCATCATCTTATTTTATCAAAGTTTAAGAAACTTGAGTTGAAATCATAACATTATATGGAATGTTTGTAGGCTATAGGACAAGATAGTATCTTTGTCCATACATTACAAATTACAAAGTATTTTTTAAATAGTTTTTGCATTCAAACAAACCAGGATTTGAATTGGGACTCTACCACTTTCTATTTATATGATGTGAAGTAAGTTATTCAATTTCTAAACCTAAATTTCCTCATTAATAAAGATTATAATAATGAAACTCCATAGATTTATTTCAATATGGAAATAAAGTTGTATATGTAGAGTGCTTGACAATTAAGTAATCAAATGTGGATTTTGTCCCTCTTCTTCCCCACCCCTACCTTCCTCTTACCTCCAATCTGCCAAGCAAATCCCAAATTGCCCATTACGGTGCTATGGAATGCTTAGAGAAAAAATATAATAAGACCTAGAAGGCATAAATCAAACTAAGAATTCTATTAAAACTCATTGTAGAAGTACTGAGAAACTAAAGACCAGTAAGGAGATTACTGAGATTGAAGATATTTTAAGCATAAAGAACTTAAAACACTTCGAACATGATGTCACTATGAATCATATGCCTCAACTTTCTAAGTTAAAAGTGAAGGATTTGAGTTCAAGTAATAATAGCCACTAAAATGTAGAACCTTCGAAAACATCTCATGTTATATATTAAAATCAGTCGATAAACTAGATATGCCATATGTTAATTGAGGTTTGGGGAAAGATCATTAGTTTTCTATATCTTTTCATTTCTTTTTAAATATACTTTTATTGGTGCATTGTAGTCTCACATCTTAATGAAGTTCAGAGTGATAGGGATGTACATGCACACAGCACTTGATGAGCTCCCCCTCTGCCCGGGTTCCACCCCACTCTCTCCCCTTCCTCGTATATGAGATTGAGATAGGCATTAATACTTTTGTATATGTACATAGTGTCAGTTGAAGTGTTCCTTTATCATATTCCTTCTACATAATTTTTTCTAGACAAAAAATTAAAACAACTATTTTAAATGCAATATAATTTTACATGATAAGATCTAAATAAAGTTAAATGTCTAATTAAATCCCCAGGGTATTACATTGGACTTTATGTCGCCTAACAAATTTGTTTGTGAACCTAATTGAGAAGGTAAAAGTTCCTGGATATAAAAATGATAATGAATTCCAGGAAATAACCTTGTGTCTTATTAGCATTCAATCATATGCACATTCACTTGAAGAACCTTTGACTGCGCACTGTATCCTGAGTACTACACTGCATTTAGCAAATCACCAATGATGCTCCGGCACTGTATCATTGATTCCAGATGAAAAATAACGGAGCGTTCATTTGTGCCTCTTCCTAACTAAAGGAGATGGATTATTATTTGTTCCTCCTGGCTTAGAAGATGAGGACCGCTTGTCCAATAAAACGGAATCAAAACTTCGAGGAATAGGAGGCTATGTTCGAGTGAATCGATTTGTCCTTTTAAAAAAATTGTTTCATATTTTACCCAAGTCCAAATGTCTTGAAAAAGATTTTTTAAATTACGGTATTCTCCATTCGGCCAGCAGGTTGAAATGAAGAGTTACCTTTTTGATCAGCGGAGCTTATAAAGTATTCATTCATCTGATGTCCCTGTCTACCACTCCTCCCTTTTCCACACCTGTTTGCTTGTTCAACAGGAGGTTTAAAATAGGATTCTTTTTAGTTTACAAGATTTTTTTCCTCCCTCAAGACTTTTTTCAACCCATACCTCTCACTTCTCTTCCATGGGCAAAGATTACATTTTCTTTTTGTCTCGGTTATTGATGGAATAGCCGAGTCCCTGAGCCCAAGCTGATCAAATGTTCTATTTCTCTGCGTTAGGGCATCTTTTCCTCAGGAGTTGCTGTAATCAGGCTGGAGCCTGTAAAGCAGGCAAAATTGTGATATAAAAAGGAGACCCGTTTGGCCATCAAATGTTGATTCTGAACCCCAAATTCCACCTATCGCTCTTTCCATATAGAAACTTTCTTTTAATACCTAAGAAGTAGTTGGAATTCATGGACTCATTAAGTAGACAACAAAAACAAATTAATTGATAAGTTGGAATGTGGACAGGTGTGTTGATGGTGAGGGGGGTCTTTGTCCCTTCATATCACACCAGTAATTTTACTCTGTCCTATTTCTTTGTGAAGATAACGAATACATATGAAAATGTTAACTAGTAAACAACAACACAGAAAATAAGGAGGATGATTTTAATAGAATTTTATGATCATAAAAGTGATATTTGGCTTCTGGGAAAGTTGGGATAACAGGGAAAGTGTTGTTTTTCTTCCTTAAAAAATTCCTGGATGTCATTTGAAGCTCCACCAGGGTAACACCTCCTCCCAAACCTTTCATTGCCCACCCTTGTCTACCTGCCCCCACAGTTTACTTTTTTATTTTTATCTTATCATATTTAATTCTGCATTCATTTGCCTGTTCCTTACTAGGCTATGAGGTCTCTGAAGTGTCCTGTGTACATCATTTCTGGGTTTTCTTCTTGTTGTTGTTGTTGTTGTTCTGGTTGTTTGCATAGAAGAAAAAGCATGCTCATTATAAGGCATGAAACCTATTTATATCAGTCTCTGTGTCCTACACAAAATGTTCAGCTTTCAACAGGAATCATGAGGCAAATAAAAAGGCAATAAGGAACAATATATTGTCAAAGACAAAACAATCAACAGAACCATATTCAGATATGGCACAGATGTTAGAACTGTCTTACAGGGAATTTAAAATAATTATGACTAATATGTTAATAGATCTAAAATATTTTCATGAATTCAAGATCATATGGGAAATGTTGGAGAGTGAAAAAGAAAAGAAGGAAAGGAGAAATGTATGGGGGGGAGAAAGGAATAGAAATGGGGCTGGGGGTTATAATTCAGTAGGAGAGCATGTGCTTAGCATGTGCAGGGCTCAGGGTTCAAACCCAGCACCAAAACAAACAAGCAAAATAACCTAGAAAAGAAGAACAGTAACAATGAAGAATGTCTTTGTAGACATGACACAGCTGGTGATAAAATCAGGAAACTTGAACTTAAGAAAAGAGAAATCACATTTCTTTGAAAAGACTTTTAAAAGCTCTGAAAATTCCCAGTGTTTGGGAGGCTGAGACAGGAGGATCACTGGTTTGAAGCCACCTTCAGCGACTTAGCAAGACCCTCAGCAACTCAGCAAGATCTTAGGCTGGGAGTAAAGCTTGGAGGTAGAAAGCCCCTGGGTTCAATCTCCAGTACCACAAAAATAAATAAATGGATAAATAAACAGCTCTGAAAAATCAACAATAAGAAAGCAGACAACCACAGAAAATGTGCAAAGAATTTGGGCCTTCATATAAAAAGATGTCCAGTATTGTTAATGCAAAATATAACTACAATGAGATACCACTGGCCACTTTTAAAAATAGCTGATTCTTAAAAATTAGCAGTGCGATGTTCTTGGAAGGATATGGAGCAAGTAGAAATCTCACACACTGATGGTGGTAATATAAAATGCTACAACTACTTTGGAAAAAATAGTTTGATGGTTTCTTATAAAGTTAAACATGTACTTAGCCTATGACCCAGCAATCCTACTTTTAGGCATTTACCCAAGAGAAATTAAAACTGTATTCACACAAATACCTGTACATGAATATCCATAGCAGTTTTTACTTGTAAGCTCCAAAAACTGGGTATAACTCGTATATTCTTCAACTGGTAAATTAATAAACTCTAGCACATCCATTCAATGCGATATTATTCAGCAATACAAAGGAATAGACGTGATTCGCAGAGCATGCATGAACCTCATGTGCATTGTGCCAAGCAGAGAAGCTATAGCTCAAGGCTACGTGTGGCATGATTCACTTCCATGCCCTTTCTACAGGAAGAGACACAGACCGGAGGTTGTGAGTGTGGTCGCTCTCTAGTGGAGCAGAGACCCCGGGAAGATGCAACCACGCAGAAATTAGGACACGGGGGATGTAAAGTAGAAGACTAGCTCTAAGCAAATGTATATTTATTAAGAGCAACAGACTTTTTTTATAGACAGAATCTTGGGAACCTCATACAGGAAGGCACTAGTCTAATCAAACTATTATGTATTTTTTTAAAACAAAGCTTTTAAGAATTAAGACAGTAAGTAGTCTTGTGTTTATCACTTTTTCAGGGAGCAAGAGCAAGAATGTTAGGAAACTCGGATCTTCCGAGGCCGTAGCCCCCCTCTATGTTCTGTTTTTCATCAGAACAGGCTGTGTTCTTGTAGGAAGTGTGCTTCTCGCCAGGCTCGGTGTGCCAAGCCTAGAGACACGCCACGTTTTCAGAGGACAGACAACATAGATCGGGCAGCTCTAGTCACCTCAGATCACCCACAGTGAGCATTTGGGAGGACAGGAAAGAGCTGGCTACAAATGGGCAGCGTGAAAGAATTTGGGGGATGACGAAATGGTTTCCTGACTGTGATGGTCAATTTAGGATTTTATGCATTTGCTAAAATCCATAGCACTATGCACCACAATTATATTCTACTGTCTCTATAACACTTTAAATAAAATTTAAGTTCATTTCCATATCCTATAAGATTTTGCATGATATGACTTCTGCCTCTGTCTCTGACCTTATCTCATTGCTCACGCACTAAGCTACAGCAATACAGATTTTAGTAAACTAAGTTCTTTTGAGCGTCCTGCTAAAACACTTTTCATCAAATTCCTGGAACATCTTTTTGTTTCCAGATCTTTATTTGGTTGGTCCCTTCTTATCCTCCACATATTAACTTTCATGTCAATGACCAGAGATGTTTTCTTAAAATCCAAACCAAACTACATTCTTTGCCCATAGTCCTTTTCCTGTACCATATTGCCTTGCTTAGTTAATGAGCAACAATGATCAGGATCCAAAATGGTCAAGTTCATTCATTTATGTTTTCACTTATATGTTTTGTGTCCCCACTTCTAGAACACAAGCTTCAAGGAAGCAGGTGATATTCCTGTCTTCTTCAAAAATTGTAAAATCCCTGGCCCAAAACAGTCATTTGCTTAAGTATTTGTTAGAGGGATGACTGAATTTTGTGTTAACATGTTGGAACTAGTTCCTCCAAATTTCTCCAAGGCAAATTAAAATTTTACGAAAAGGAAGAAAAAATGTTTAGAGTATTCTGTATTTGTAGAATAGAGTGGATTCTTAATTAATTGATCAAATACTTTTTTAAAAGAGGCCATTGAGCAAGATCAAAATCTTCACATAGCCTTAAGGTTCTCGGTTCTGTTAGAATCTTGTTTGAACACAGGCTTATTCACCATTGGACTCTGGTAGCGATTCTTAGAGGATAAATATGTTCAGATATGATTACTTGTTATCTCAAACATCAGTATTTTAAATGTTATAGTGAGCAACATGACAGCCTTGTTGTTCTATCTTGATATGTCAGGTGTTTAACATGGGCCCATGTACATAGTAGTAGCACAATAAATGTTTGACCTAGCATTACATAATTAACTAATACAATCGCTACAAACAAAACCAAGATACAAATGTGCAGCATGAAAAAAAATTGAAGTCAGAACATTATAGTGATACATGCAGCCCGTGCTTACGGCAGTACAATTCACAGTAGCCAAGGTATGGAATCAGCCTAGGTGCCCATAACCAGATGAATGGTCATGAAACTGAGGTATATGCACACAAAGGAATTTTACTCAGCTATCAAGAAGAAGAAAATGATGTCATTTTCAGGAACATGGATGGAACTAGAGAATAGTATGCCAACTGAGATCAGTCAGTCTCAGAAAGTGAAGGGTTATATGGTTTCTCTCATATGTGGAAGCTAGAGAGAAACTTAGAAATAAAAGGGACCTCAGATAAAAGAAGAGAAACTCCAGTAGAGCAATGGAGGGGGTCTAGGACAGGGAGGTGGGGGTGGGGAAAGAGACTTGATGAAGGCAACAGTTCAAATAACGCTATGTGCATTTGCAAAATTATCAATGCCAACCACAATAACATGTACGAGGGAGGGGAGGGAATTGGGTGGTATCTGGAGGGAAACACACCAAGTGCTCTGGGCATCTATGTTCCTATCACTCTGAACCTCACTATGATATATAATTACAATGCACCAATGAAAGTGTAACTTTTTAAAAAAGAAAACATGTTTCAAGAGATGGGTTCTAGTGCCAACTTTGCAACTAATTAGCTATGTGACCATAACTTTTCTGTGTTTCTAGGGAATGAAGGAGCTGTGTTGGATGACTTCTTATGTTCTCTTATAACCTCTCAGATGTTTTTTTACTCTGTTGTGCTCAAAAGTTCACTACAAGACAGTTTTTATAACTAAGAAAGCTTTTTTCTGCAGGGTCAATGTTTGTAAATGAAGGAAAAATCTCTTAACTATTCCAAGAAAACCTCGTTTACCTCAGGTATAAGGTATGAAGTATGTGGGTGTGAAAAAAACAAGGAATACATCTTCAAAATGAAATAAAACTGAAAAATAACAAAATCAAGTAGAGCTTATATAATTGAATGTGCTTCTCTTGAAAATAGCTCCCTGATCCAAAGTAGTTTTAATTAGTGGAGAATGAACTCAGATGGAGACTATTCTCAGAATTCTGAAAATGTTCTGAGCATTTTTCAAGACCTCTTATGTCCTATGACATTGCTTTCCCTATTATTATTATTACTGCAGCTACTACCTCAAAATGTATGACTTTTCTTTTTCTCCTTACAATGTGCATCTGTCATAATTCTTATGCTTAACAATTGTGCTAAGTTATTCTTTGACCTTCTCAACAGAAAAGAGATTAAGTTGATTACACATATTCCTGAAACAGGAGGTAGGACTGTAAAGAGGCAGAAGAAAAGGATTAAAGGCAGTGATTACTATGAGAAAGTGATGGTTAAATATAAGGAAGTAAATACATTTTTTACTATAAAAGGAAAATACATAGAACCAGGGGGCTGACTGAAGACAGGGAAGAAGAGAAAGTACGAAAGAGACATTCAGCCAGATAATTGACCACATGGATTGCCCTTCGTCTAAGACACATTGGGTGTTTCTGAAGGACCCAGAAGAGTTACTTCAATTGGAACCAATTTTTGCTTTCTTTTTCTCCAAGCAATTATATCAGCCCCCCTACAAAACTGGGCCACCTGTTTTCTAGTACTGTTATTTTATTCTTTTTAACACCTCACGCTACCATAATAGCGCTGTTTACTATTTACTTTGATATCATATGTAGTCAGCTTCCACAGACATATCACATTTTGTTAATACTTAAAAATACTAAATTTTTGAGTTGTTAACCTGTGGTAGATAGTGTTCACATAATGATCACTATTCTCTGCAAGGCCAGTGTAAAATCTAGAAAGACCAGCCCTAAGTATTTAAAATGGACACTTCTTTGTAGACAAAGTAGTTTTTGATAATATGGAGATAATAGCCTTAATCCCAATATCATGTATTTTGGTAGGAAATGTATTCCCAATGAAAAACATACAAGAATCCAGACATGGTGGTGCATGCCTGTAATCTAAGTATTTGGGAGGCTGAGATAGGAGGATATCAGGTTCAAGGACAGCAACGTAGCAAGACTCTCAGCAACCTATTGAACCCGTTTCAAAATCACAAAAAGGCCTGGGAGTGTAGCTCACAGGTAGAATTCCCCTAGGTTCAATCCCTAGTACAGAGGGGTGTGTGTGTGTGTGTGTGTGTGTGTGTGAGAGAGAGAGAGAGAGAGAGGAGAGAGAGAGAGAGAGAGAGAGAGAGAAACATACAAGAGTAAAAACAGTTTCACATGTTCACATGTTCTGATGAAAACCACAAAAATTCTCTACTTTGTCAACTTAATCCCTCTTTGTTCAGTGGGCCTAATGGGATGTCCTTCAAAGTGTGGTTGATGGATCACCTGTACCAAAAATACCTGAGTGCAGGATAAAAATCAGATGCCTGAAATCTGCCCTGGCTGATGAACCAGCATCTTTGGAGACAGAGCCTGATTTGAGTTTCAGCAGACTTTTCACATCATGTTTGTGTTTGCTCAAATTCCAGAATCTCTAGTTTAATGCAGGAGCCTGTTTTGAGAGGACGGGCACCTCGCCAGCCCTTGGCATCCAGGAGTTTACCTGCCACAAAGGAAATGGTCCTTCCTCCTCCCACCACCCCCGGGGTGCTTCCAGGCTTCTCTTGCCAATAACATAGATTAGATGCTTCCAAGTACTCAAAAGCCCAAAGGTTAATGAGACATCTCATTCATATTTCATGATGGCTGTTTGCCCTTCTCTGCCTTTGGGACACACAATGGAAAAGTGCAATCAATAGAATAATATCAGACATACCAAACAATTAGAAGACACCAGAAATAAGCCAGAGACTCCTACTGTATTTAAAGAGAATGCCCTGAATTAATAAATCATCAACAGAGATCATTATTTCATCAGAATTTGTCAATGTATGGGGAAAAAATAAATCAAACCCTAAGATGAAAACGCACCTACTAGTTTCTTTCTTCAAGTATCCCTTTCTGTTTTTATAATGTCTGCCCTGTTCCTTCTCATTGAGGATGTTGTTCTATTCGTTTGGTCTTTGTGCTTAAAGACTAGTTAGGCCATTTTACTCCCAGGCAAATATGCTCATGCGTGGGGAAATGAGGCAAAAGACAGGAGAAATATAATATGTCCATGTTGAGAACTAATACCTCTGACATCATACATTCACCACTAAAACTCCAAATCTTTGCTACATATTTTGGGGGGTACTCGGGATTGAACCCAGAGGTGATCTACCTCTGAGCTACACCCCGATCCTATTTTGTTTGTTGGTTTATTTACTTATTTATTTATTTATTTATTGAAACAGGGTCTCAATAAATTGCTGAGGCTGGCCTCAAACCTGTGATCCTCCGGTCTCAGTCTCCCAAGTACTGGGATTACAGGCGTGCGCCACCACCCCTGTCTTTCTTTGCTACATCTTAAAGCTCATTAATTGTGTAAAGTTTCCCCTAAAGCCTTTTGGGAAGGGTATTTTTTTATTATTGTTATTTATATTTTTAATATTCTTTAGCTCTACTATATAGTACTTAATTTTATACTTTAATTATTGATTCATAATAATAACAGAAAATGTTACCAACCATCTCGGATATTACAGAATTTTTTTCTATATTTAAATCTTACAAGTACTTCCCCAAAATGGGTTCTTTACAACTCACATTCACTAAATTGCTCTTTTTAAAAAAAAAATAAGACCTGTGTGATAGTTGGTCTGGTTTGTCAACTTGACCCACCTAAGATCATGTGACTTTGGTTGTGTAACAGCAGATTGAACCGGAAGTCCTGCCCTAAATGTGGGCAGCAGGGTTCTCATAGGTGCAGGACTTGGATAAAAGAAGAAGAAAGCCGTGTAGAGGGTGCCACGACTCTTCCTGAAGAAAACGCATCTGCTCTCGTCTGAGATCGTCGGTCTCCAACTTTGCTGTTTCCTTGAAGAGCTTCTTTTTTTTTTTAATTCAAAGGAGATGTAATTGCAGAATAATACACATTATGGGTGACTCCATTTATCCATGTGTATATAAGTACTTATTCTTTTTTTTAACTTTTTATGTTCATTTATTGGTGCATTGTAATTACACATTTTCTTGATCTTCTGCTCTCATCTGAGATCGTCGGCCTCCAGCCTTCGAAACTTCACCATCATTTCTCCGAAGAGCTTCCTTATCTTCCCATCTTGGACTGGACTGAATTGGTGGTTGCTTCAATCCTGGGGCTCCAGCTCTTAGACCGCCCAGCCAGCTACTGATTCCTCTGATTCTTCACGTGCAGTCGAAACTCAGGACTACATTGTGAGCTGATCTAATAAATCCCTTTTTCATATACTCATTCTGTGAATTCTGTTAATCTAGTGAACCCTGACAGAGACAACCTGAGAATTAGATTATTTATAAACTGCTTCTGATTTTCAGATTCCCAAAACATATTCACCTGTTAAATCACCTCAGGAGATCTTGAATGGGAAAAGAAAAAATCTTGCCCATGCTAATTTGCCCACTGAACTATTTTAAGTTCAAGCGAATCACTTTGGAAAAATTTTGCCTTCTTAGACCAAGTATAAAAGTAGTTAGTATTATTACTTTTCTTATTATTTGTCGGTGACCGTCCCGTGGCACACCTGAGGGGAAAAGAATGACACAGACCCAGAGCAGATTGAGAGAGGCAGGCCAGGGGACCTCACTCTTAGGTGAAGGCCCTGCTGGACACTGGTCCACAGCTGTTATTCATTCTCAAGGGGCGAGTTGTGGTATGGATGCTACTGCATACGCGCAGAGCTCAGGAAGGAAAATTTAACTAGTAAACGTGCAGCGAGCGCTACAGGTTAACGTTTAACTGGGCTGGCTGCAGAATAATTGTAGAGAGTCTTTGAGTTAGCAGTTAGCAATAAAACCACAGAGGATTGCAGAAGATCCTTGAGACAATGTTTGACAAGTGGGATATTTGGGAACAGGCGCCTACAAGAGACCCAGGAACATGGAAGAGCAGGCTGCTTTCAGCCAGCTCATTAGTCTGATCATGGCTCTCCATGACTCTTAGACCTTTCCAAGCCAACTGTTAACCTGTTTTTGGCAGTCGCATTCTCTCTTTTTCTTTTTCTTTAAGAAGTCATTCTACCAGCCAAACCCTATGTAGATGTTGCTGCCGGTTTAAAATTTGGGAGCGGCATCTTCCAACTCAGCATTTATCCCAGGGCCTACCGAGCAGGCGATAACTGCCAGCATTGCTGATAATGCCCCAGGACTGCGAGCTTGGCTAGTCATAGCCATCACCATCTCAGCTCTATGAGTCAGCTCTTTAATCATTCCCCAGGTACTTTTGAGGCTCTCTGTGTTCAGGGCAGCTCCGGCAGCAGAGCTGGTCCTAGAGGCATCACTATTGTTGGGAGCATACATATGGCGGCTCCCGGTGGCTGGGCTCCTCCAATTCCATTTGTTGTATTTTTGGAATCAGGTCCTCAGCCATGGTAGGGTTTAATGCACCATATCAGCAGCTAACGAGGTTGTTGCTGGAATGAAACACATCCGTAACCTTGTCCCCAAGCTAACAGGGGTACAGTGTAAAAACAGCCCTTAAGATCCATGACAATAAGAGGCCAGTCTTTAGGAATCAGAGATGGGGCAGGGAGTCCTGCCTGAAGGCCCCCCCTAGGCTCTAACATTGTATTAATAGCTCTAAGATCATGAAGTAATCTTCATTTTCCTGATTTTTAAGTGTAACAAAAATAGGAGAATTCCAAGGGCTCACTGAGGGTTCAATATGACCAGCTTGTAATTGGTCCTGAATAAGCAAATGGGCTTGTTTTAGTTTGTCCCCTTTTAGGGGCCACTGCTCTACCCATACAGGAGTACCAGTTTTCCACTTTAAGGGTAGTGGGGAAATAGCAGAGGCCCCTAGGAAAAATGTGTTGTAAGACATATTCCCCATTGAGAGAGTAGATCTCCTCCCCACAAATTGATGCTTATAGGTGCACATAGGGCTGTAAGGCAGCTGTCTGGGATTCAGGTCCCTGAATAGCAAGTATATTAATACTTTGTCATAGCTGATTACATTCTCCAACACCTGATAACCGGGATGATGACATCTGTAGAGGCCAGGTGTGAGGCCATTTTTCTTTATTTATTATAGTAACATCAGCCCCCATATCCACTAAACCCCAAAAGGGTTTTTTATTTATAAAATATTTTAGTGTGGGCTGATCTTGTGCTATTTTTTGTGTCCAGAATGCAAAGTTTTGACCAGTAGAGCTGAATCCACCTTCTCTCTCCTGTTTGGCTGTATGTGGAACTCAATAGGGCAGGAGAAGGAGTTGAGTGATCTTTGCGCCAGCTTCAATACTATGTACTCCCTTTCCTGTCATTAACACTTGTATCTCTCCTTTATAATCACTGTTGATGATCCCCAGAATGACAGTAAGCCCTTCTGCATTTAAACTAGATCGTCCCATTATTATCCCAACCGTCCCAGCAGGGAGAGGTCCAAATATTTTTGTAGGAATTTTATACAGGGAGTGTCTTTTTATGAGAGTGCAGTCTCGTGTTTCGGGGAGGTCCAGGCCTGCACTTCCAGCAGTTACTGTGGTGAGGTTTGAATGGAAAGCCTCCCAATCAGGCCCAAGGCCTGTGCCCATCTCCTGTTTCCTGAGGTAGGCAACAGGTTCCTATCTTTATCAAATTTTGAGCAGCATTGACTAGCCCAATGATTCCCCTTCCTACAGTGAGGGCAAATCCCTGGAGCTGCTCTGGGAGCTGATGGTGGCCCCTTCCTTTGTATATTAACTTTGGAGCATTCCCTTTTAAAATATCCTATTTTGCCACAACAGAAGCAAACTCCCTGTCCTGTATTTTGTTTCATAGCTGCAGCAAATATGTTGGCTTTATGCTGCTTCATCCCTACCCACTGACAGGACTTGATTAGTTCTCCCACCAAGGTCGCCTTAGCTCTTAACCTTTTCATAGCCTCTTTACAATCTATATTAGCATTTTCAGAGGCCGATTGTAATAATAAGATATCAGCAGCCTGTTTATGAGCCACTTGCCGCTGAATTGCTCTGCTTAGCCTGTCTAAAAAGGTGGCGTAGGCTCTTGAGGGCCCTGGTATACTTCAGAAAAGGAGCCCTGATCTCCTGACTCAGGGATTCTATCCCAGACCCGTGTTGCACATAAGGTAGCAATGGACAGAAACTGAAGCTGGGTTTGTGCATCTTGATAAAGACCTCTTATTTCCACTGTGATATTCTGCCCATCCAGTGTGTTACAACAGGTTTGCTCACTACATAGATCATTATATTCAGATCTCCAGCTTAAATATTGAGGACCACTTAAACAAGTATTTGTTAGATGGGTCCAACCCCATGGGGTCATCTGATATGGTGTCCCTAAGGCAGTAACCAACCCTCTATATAAGGGCTAGTAGCTCTGTTTTCTCTAATACCCTTTCTGACCTCTTTATACAAATCATAGTCTTCAAGGGTGGAGATATTAGCACCATATTGTACATGCACTGGGCATGTTAAAATCTCTCCCTGTAACATAGCCCACCTAAGCACCTCCGCCAATGATGGCTGCTGCCTTACAGGGGAAGTGGGAGCCAGCCACTCTTCCTGCTGTGCAGAGGTCCTGCTGAGGAAGGAGGTGGCTGAGGTGACAGTGGGCGGAGGTGGCGGTTCCCTGGTAGAGGATTCCTCACTATCTGAGTTTAGCACTAACAAAGCCCCACAGACCAGCCCCCAAGTGACTATAATTAGAACTGGGACCTTTTTTTCCGGTGTGCTGTGCCCTTTTCAGGTTCTTACCTACTTTATCCCATATTCCTGTATTTAAGGTAGCTCTTTCTAGAAACCAAGGATTTACTTCTAGCACTACTTGCAATAATTTGAGCAGCTGATCCTCGCTGATGGTGGCACCCGATGCTTTTAGGAGGTGTCGGAGTATTCTTAGATTTCCCTCTGCTCTGCTGATCAAGTTCGCCCCATTTTGTTACCCTAACTTTCTAAATTCCAAGGACAGTTGGATCCGTCTCTACTTATAGATTCGATGTGGAGCTCCCAACCACTTTAGGATATCCTCAGTTTCCTCGGCTTCTTTTCCCCTGTCCTCATTTCAAGTGTTCCTATTCAGGAGTAACTTGTCAGAGACCATCCCATGGTGCACCTTAGGGGAAAAGAATGATGCAAACCCCGAATATATTGAGGACAATGGTCCACAGCTTTTATTCATTCTCAAGGGGAGAGGTTGTGGTATGGATGCTCCTGCATATGTGCAGAGCTCAGGACGGAAATTTTAACTAGTAAACGTGCAGCAAGTGCTACAGGTTAACGTTTAACTGGGCTGGGTGCAGAATAATTGTAGAGAGTCTTTGAGATAGCGGTTAGCAATAAAACCGCAGAGGATGTGCAGAAGATCCTTGAGACAATGTTTGACAAGTGGGATATTTGGGAATAGGCGCCTGCAAGAGACCCAAGAACATTTACCTTGGAGGGACAGGCTGCTTTCAGCCAGAACCAGTCTGATCACGGCTCTCCATGACCCTTAGACCTTTCCAAGCCAACTGTTAACCTGTTTCTGGCAGTCGCATTTTCCACAATTATTCCCATGATCCCTATGCTGAACCTAGACTACTAAGGCAGTAAAACTCAGATAGTTTGCCTAAAGCCTCACAGCTAAAGGTGGCAGAGCTGAAAGTCAAACAAATCCATCTCAAAAGACCACTTTCTACATGCTTCCACTAGGCTCTTACTCTTCGATTTCCTAAGTATTACTAACATTTGATGAATTCATAGAAACTTGCATCTACTAATGGATATTACACAAGGGTCAATGCTGTTTGTCAAGTCTCCACAATGCCCATAAGATAAAACAAACGATCAGAATAAATCTTGTAGGAACATGTTCAACATAATAACAAAATACAAGCCATTAATACACAGTGTTGTTTTGCTTCATAATTATTTTTAATGTTAAATTTTAAGAGAAAAGCTTGAAGTAACAATTAATCCCAGACAATTTCTGAAAATCAAAGATGCTGAGGCAGAATTCAGCCAGAAAGCATCCATCAAAGCAGATCACTGGTGAGCAACCTTCACAAAGAAAGGGAAGGAGGGAAATCAACAGATTAAATTTTGAGGGAGTGAGATGGGGAGACAGGTTATGGAGGTCATGAGATCAAAAGGCCCAGCACCTGACCTTCAGGAAACTGTCCTACAAGAGACCTTTGCACAGGAGGTCAAGTTGTGTATGAAAAGACACTCATTACAACATTGTCAACAAGAAAAAATAGGGGTAAACCTGCATCCAGACATAAGGCAACGTTTAAATATATTATAGTATGAATATTGATGTTGGTTTATATGAATAGATACAAAATAACCACAAGACATATTTCCTCTCTTAAAAGAGGTCACAGAACAATGTGGCATGATCCTAAATCCTGAAGGAAGAGGTGGGAATGCAGAAGCTAAGAGGGTTTGAGGGGCCTCTCACTTCCCCTCCTTTATTTTTTATTGTTTATATATAATGGTTACAGATATTTAACCACAGACTCCTTTCCCTATTTAAAAATAATTTTAATATACTTTTAATCATAATTAGGTTCTGGGTGATAGAAACATACATGCACTTGGTCTATTTCCCTCTGGATTCACTCCCCATATATGTTTTTGAGATTGGTGGCGATACCTTCATACATGGCCATAGCATAATTTGAGCTGTTTCCTTCATCAAGTCTCCTTTTCCCGCGTCCCCTTCCCTCCCTTAGTCTCTTTCCACTCTTCTCCTGGTCTCTCTCCTCACTTATCTGAAGTTCCTTTTGTTTCCCAAATTCTCTCTAGCTTCCACTTCTGAGAGAAAACATATGACCATTGATTTTCTGAGACTGGTTGATCTTGCTCAGCATAAAATTCTTGAGTTCCATCCATTTTCCTGTAGCTGAGTAAAATTCCATTGTGCACATGTACCACATTTTCTTTATCTATTCATCTATTGATGGACATCTAGATTGGTTCCATAATTTGCCTATTGTGGATTGGTGATGCTATAATAATCACTACAATACTCTGACTTTCTTTTGGAAAGTACCTAGCAGTGGTATAGTTGGGTCCTAAGGTGGTTTAATTCCTAACTTTTTGAGGCAACTCCAAACTGGTCTCCATAGTGGCTGTACTAATTTGCAATCCCACCAATAGTGTATGAGAGTTCCTGTTTCCCCACATCCTCACCAGCATTTATTATTGTTTGTATTCTTAAAAATTGTCATTCTAGATGGAGTTAGATGGAATCTCAGAAACCAAGAGGAGAATATATGCAATGAAGGCAAAACACCACTGTGAACTAAGCACCACCCGACAGCCTGTGTTAAACGACAGCTCTGCATCCTCCTCTCTGGGTAACATTGATATTTTCCTTAATTTATATGATCCTTCATTTTGTCAACATAGAATAGGGTTGATTAACACTTGTCTTTCAGTATTACAAGACTTAAAGTTTGTATGTATATAAACTTGATATATATATATACATATATATATAAACTTTATATATATCCTCTAAGCCCCTAAGCCTCTATATATGCCCTCTAAGCTTCATACATATTTATATATATAGTAGCTAATATATACAGTAACTAATATATAATAGCTAATATCAAATCACCTTGATATACATATTTTATGGTGTGTTGTTCTGCATCTTTTGTTTTATTTATCTGTCCCTAGATGCAAGTCCCTAAAAAAAAGGATCTTGCGACACTCTTAAATCTGTCTTTTCTGCTGTGTGTGTTGACTACTACCTACTAATATCTTAGAATATTGCAAATGGGGGGAATAAAGCAGAAATATGAGAATTTTAGAGCTGGAAAAGATCATCGAGATTAGCTCAATTTTCAATTTTACTATGAAGAGAACAATCGCATGGCATGTTAAATCATTAAACCGGTTAAATTTATAGAGCGTCACAAGGTACCCTGTGGCATATACAGTATGACCCTTAAATGGTGCTGAGGTCTGTCCTCTTGGGAAATAATCTTCCCACTTAAATCATGCCTCTGAGCTTCATTTCTTGATAAGGGAGGAATAATTTTAGAACACGGAAAATTTTGAAGTACATGAGTCTGAAAACTGTCACTGCTTCCAAAAACTTTGAGAAGGCAGAAGAAAGAGTCAGCAGAAAATAAGAATATTTGTACAAAAAAACAAACTCCACCCATTTCTCTATTTGGTAAGCTCACTTGCATCACGCTATTTGATTTTTGTATCTGCTGGGATGCGATCCCCAGCAAGGAAGACAAGAAGGAGTGGAGTTGTAAAAAGACCTACTTACTTTGCCCTCTTACGACCCCAATTGGTGGGGATCATTGTAGTACTGCAAAATGTTTTCCAGTAGTGGTATTTCAAAGTTACCTTATTAGATTTTCAAAGTTTGTGCCTTTTTCTGAAACGAAAAATGAGACCTTAGGTAAATATACTAACAAAGTAGGGTTTTCATACTTAAGGATCAGAGGTTACCTCCCCATGAAGCAGATAGTTTTGCTCTGGCAACAAGCACTATAGAAATAACAGCCTAAAAGTGAATTTTTTTCTAATCATGAAATATTTTAAATTACACAAAGTTTACAGAAAAGAGCAAAAAAGTAGGTGTACCTGCAATCCAACTAGAGCCAAACAAAGCATAGCAGATAGAAATATTACATCTCTCTTTCCAGTGGGTATCACTATCCTAAATTTGTCATTATTAATTCCAGATATGTTTTCATACTTTGACTATAAAGTATATATCCTTCTACTACATGGTATTGTTCTGCAAATATTCAAACAACATATAAATTGTGTCATTCTGTGTAGCCTTATACAAGTTGCCTGTTTTGCTTAAAGATTTATTTTTGTGATTTATACATATTAATACATGTAATTATGGTTTATTCCCTTTCATTTCTATTAATATTCACTTATAAGAATACATAATAATTTATCCATTTTCCAATTGATAAGCATTTACATGGGGGTTTTTGTTGTTGTTATTGTTGTTGTTCAATTGTATAGAATATAGCAATGAATAGTCTCCATCTCCACATATATATCTACGTCTATACCTATGCATGTATATATATGTGTGTGTGTGAATGTGTGTGCGCATGTGTGTACGTGGGTTTATGTTACAGGTCCAGGAAATCATGTATCTAATTGCTAGTCTAAGGGTATATGCATCTTCAGACTTGCTAGATATTGCCAAATTGTTCTTAAAACTCGTTGTACCAACTTATACTCTACCCCCTTCATATAAGAGGGTCTGATCTTATAATTTTAGAAAAGTAGTTTTCCTTACCCAGATGTGGTGGCACATGCCTATAATCCCAGTACTTGGGAAGCTGAGACAGGAGGATCGCCAGTTCATGGCCAGCCTTAGCAACTTAGTGAGACCCTCCACAATTTAAAAACTAGGCCGGGGGTGTAGTTCAGAGGTAGAATGTCCCTGGGTTGAATCTCCAATACTACCAAAAAAAAGTAGTTTTCCTTTTCTGAAGTTATCATGCTGCTGGGTACAATGGCTTACACCTATAATCCCAATACTTGGGAGGCTGAGACAGGAGGATACCAAGTTTGAGACCAATGTTGGCAACCTAGCAAGACCCTGTTTCAAAATTAAAAAAAAAATAAAAAGGGCTGTGGATGTAGCTCAGTGGTCAAGTGCCCCCGGGTTCATTCACCAGTACCACATTCACTCGAAGTTATCACGCTAATAAAATTTAGTTTACTTTTAGTATATTTTGCAGATGACATCATGTAAAAGGGACATGAAAAAGGAAACAGGACATAATTGGAATAAAATTTAAACACTAATGATAAAACTCTTAAAGACATCTGAATATGAAAAATATGAAGAGATACTGAACATCTGCTTTAAGGCCCTCAACATAGTGAATTATAACCTACATTTGCAAATTCAACCAAAGGAATCTCTGAGTTGAAGCCCATTAATGAATATCTATGCTTTGTAGGCGGCATACACTTCCATGATAATTGGGTCTCTTGTGACATTATATAATACAGACTAATTAAATATGGTAAAAATAATTTAATATTGTGCTTACCATTTAGAAAACAGATAGTAGAACCTAGTGTTTTTATATGACTAGAGTTTTATTCCAGACAATATTTGTTTACTATCCTTCAATAGATTTTTTAGGGGGCCTATCAAATTTTTCACTTTGATTCTTCCTTATTTTTTTGTTCACGGTTTCAAAACTCTTTTAATGGCCTATGATCCAAAGAAGGTCAAGGATTCGTATTTTCTTTCACTGGACAATTAAATGTCCATAACTGTGAACTTTCTATTGAATGCTAGACTTTATTTAAGACGTTTTCACTTGGGTTTTTCACAGGCTGATATTGATTTCCTTCTCCGGTGCAATATATCTTTTCATGTAGTGATGCCTTAAGCAGAGCAGAGATTCAAGAAGAATTTGAATTTTTATCTGTTGGATACTTATTTTCAAAACTTTTACACATATTGTCCCTTTCCTTATATATCAATTGGGCAAGGCTAAATCGTTTTCCCTTAGAATTATATTTCATCTTTCAGGTTTAGAAATTCAAATCGGTGACGGACTGTGTTAGCTGTCACAATAATTCAGAGAGAAAAGAGTTGAATAAGCTAAAGAAAGTCCCCTCCTAACTCCATGTGGCTTCAAAGAAGGGCAAACCTTTAATTAATTTGCCACAGCCCAAAAATTGCAGGGTGATAGTGCTGATTCATCAGCATAAATAGGAGCAGCCACATTTACCAAGCTTGCAAAACTAAAGTATAAAATAAGAATATATACCAACTTACGGACTTACAGCATAAGAACATCTATCCTGAAATCCTCTGATCGGAGTATTTTTCCTTGCAAACCTGTCACAGAGAAGTTCAGTGAACATGGAAACTTACCCTTATATCACTTATGATAAATGTAAAAATTCTAAAAAGATAAAGGAAGGCACATGTTTGACCAGCACATAAATGCCAGGTTGAGAAGAGATCATTTAAGAAAGGCCTTCTAGTTTTCCTCTAATACACTCTGCAAGATACTCCATCTAGTGAAGAAAATAAATTTGTCATTAAAGTCCACTCATAAACTAAACTCCAGACCCAGACAGTTTTACTGATGAATTGTACTAAATGCTTAAAGAAATAGTAGCAAGTCTGTAGATACAATTTTAGAAATATGAAGAAGGGGAAATACTTCCCAATTCATTGCGTGAGGCCAGTATTATGTTACCAAAACTATGGGAAAACACAGCAAAAAGGATAGATTAGTATGTCCCATGACATAGATACAGAAATTCTAAAAAAAAAAATTAACAAATGGAATCCAACACTATGTAAAAGAATAATAAATCCTAACCAAGTGGGGTTTATCCTAGGAATGTAAGGCTAGTTTGCATCCAAAAATGATAGAAGCAAATTTCATAAGTCATCGATGGAATAAAACTATTTTAAAACTTCAGAAACTACAAAACTGAATTAACACACTGCTCATGGGTCCATTTGTATGTAGAAAAACCATAAGGATAAGCAAGAAAATGGTGATCACAAAATTCAGTCCAGTTTTGTAGGACAGAGGACCAATGAGGCATTCATGGAGACAAATGCATGGAGTTTCAACAGCACTGATAAAATTTCTAGGATTGGGTAATGTTTCCAGGTAAGTTTGTTTTATTTTTATGCTTCACAATTTACTGGAAATGTTTGAATATATCGCCTCACTGTTGAAGTTCGATATGACTATTCCTCTTGTCATTTACTAGTTTTCCCTATTTTAGGGTTCTCATTCTCATTAAGTGTTCCACTATTGAGCATTCAAAGCTAAAACTTTCTGGGTTTTGTGGATTTTGTTATTTGTTTCCTGACCCTTTAAAAGTCTGCTATTGTGCTTCCAGATTTGCATTACTATATTTTAGTCTGGATTCATAGCCTCATTTGGCAATTCAGAACTCAAAATGAATATTAATATATGCCTCTCAATTCAGGGCATATTATCCTGCGAGTCAAATGAGCAATGCCAATTCAGACAATCTATTGTTTAATCTCATGTCATCCAAATATTGACTTTCCTTATAATAGAGCATCATTACCTAGAAGAATCAACAGCACTTAAAATGCACAAAATGTTCCAGAACTCTCCTAGCAGACTTTATTAATATTCTTCTACAAAATACTGTTGGTTCTATTTCATTCATATTTTAAAAAATCCTCTTCTTGATTTACTTAATCTCTATCTACTCCTTGTATTTTTTTTATTAAAGACTAATTTTCTTTATATTCTGCTAGGGTTTCAAAAATAGTAGTCAGGTTGGAACGCCTGTTTGAAATTACTTTTTTGAAGTTATTCCCGTGCTGATTTTCTGAATTACTCTATTTTTCATGAACCTATTTTAAAACAAATTATGTATTTAAGCACACCAGATGGATACTCTCGTTATTTTTAATAAGCCATGGCTTTTTAAATTATTTAACCTATTTTCTTTTTAATTACAATATTTGAAAGTATTTTACTCCTCGGAAACTAAATATAAAGAAAAACCAAATTAAGCTAATAGAAAAATAAGTAGTCTTTCTCAGTTAGCTAAGCATTTCTAACACATGTAAATGAGAGGAGATAGGAGGTCCATATTCCAAATATATAACCATAAGTTTTCTACTGTAATAACTGTTCCATTGTCTTTTTATGTAGACACTGAAATACGTGCTGAGTCCATGGTAAAAAAATAATAAAATGGTAAACATCTGTTATTGAAATTAAATGAAACATTTTGGATGATAAATTACATCATTATCAATATCCAGTTTCAAAGAGCTTGGAGTTAGGACTCCAAAACTGGTTCATTTCCAAATTCAAAATATCATACTAAATGAAGAAAACGATACTGTGAAAACTCATACTGTAAACAAGACATGAAAGCTAATTAGGTCTGTAATAGATCGGCACACTGACAAGGCCAGGAGACCTGGATGGGACACCTGGGAGCCAGCTGGGCGTGGCCACCACCCACCTGGAAAAACCCAGTCTGCTGCTCCTCATCCTTCCCATTGGCTATGCCTTCAAAAGTGAAGAAAAGATTAAACTGCTCCAAAACCTGCATAGTTGGTACATTCTGTGGTAACCTAGGACACACCCTTGTCATCCAACAATGTATTCCCTATATGTAGTTCGAAACTCAAAATTCAATAAGTACATAAGCAGACATAGCGAGGGCACTCGCTATGGCGGTTAATAATTGGAAGCTGTGATTTCCACAAGCCGGTGAGAGGAGTGGGCAGCCATGGAAACAGGAAGAGCCTCATCAGCAGTGTTGAGTGAGGACGGAATCTTCCAGATCCTGGTCTGCGCATGTTGCTAAGGAAAGAAGGGTCCACACTTCAGGACAGTGAATAAACATCTCACGGACCACCACCAAACCATCTCCCCCACCCCTCACTCCCATCCCACCCCAACACCGTGCAGCTCGCACAGTAACAATGATTTTAACACAATATGACAACGCTCTATGGGCCCCAACTGACTGACCCATGGGTAAAAACTAGCTGGGCCAATAAACAAACCCCAACACTGGGTAATTCAGATTTAGAAATAAGTTTTCAGATCAATCAGGATTGCTTCACCACAGAAGAGATGTTATTTGAGAGCTAATGACTACCATGTTTTAGACTACACCAGCTGGAATAACAAGAGTTGAGTGTATTGGGGGAGCCTAGCCAGGAAAGAGGAGGAGGGAGGAGGGAGGAGAGTGGGGAGGAGGGAGAGAGTGGAAAAAAACACAAAGAGCAAAGTCCCAGTGGCTTTCTATCCCTGACGCAGTTGTTCCTGTCACTCATCAGTTTCCAGCATATACTTCTGCATCTTCATATTAAATATAGTTTTTGCTTTAACTTCCTAACAGAATTTCTGCTATGTACAGAGAATATAGTTCAAGGAAATATCAGCAGCTTGTTATAGAGAGAGAACTTAAGTCTGAGCTCAACTTGCCAAACTCCTACAAATATACACAGGAACTTCAACCTCCCGACAAATAAACAAATTAAGGCCAAGGACAATGTATAGACCTTGGTAGCTGACAACCACCAGAAGTAAATAGCTCACTTACCATGTCAATAGAAGTAACCTGGAATCAGAACACCACAGGATGAGGGAAAGGAAATCTTTCCAAAGGATTAGAGAAAGAGCAAACTCCTGAATCGTGCAGTAGGAGAAAGTTGTTTGGCATCCTTAGAAAGATATAATAGGTTTGGAGAAAATCATAAGGAATGAAATTAAATTTTAAAATATGGACAATAAGATGCAAATGTTTAGAAAAGAAAGAGATGGAGAAGATAAGACTTTTAAGGCATTTAAAATCTAATAGAAAATTAAATTATCATTTCAGTTTATGAAGAGCAAAAATGAAACTGGGATCAATAATATGAAGGATCCCTACATTTCCCTCACGCACAGCGCTATCATGTTGGCAGGTCCTAGGGGTCTACCTGGTGGTGTAACCCAAACCTTCATTTATGAGGGGTCTGAGTTTAGGCTTGTTGCATATATCCATTCAGGGTTACCCTGAGGCAACAGAGTACCAAGATGGCCCAGAGATCCCTGGGTCACTGGGTCCTATCCATTTCTCCTGCCACTCTTATATGAAAGCTCCCTACCTTCTTCTGCTGATCAGGATCAATTAGATAATTGCCAACATGATGACTTTTCCTGCTTATGGGACCTGAACATAAGAATCCAAACTGTTCTAATTTAATGAGACCACTGCTGTGTCCCCTGGCAGGAATACACCCACCTTAGACTCTAATGAGGCACAGCACAAAGTTACAGGAATGAGAAGCACAAAGTCCCCCGGTATGTCATTGGAAGTGATGGCTAAAGGAGCCACTCCTACCACCAGCATTGTACTCTTCTTGTTGAGGGCAAAGAACTGCATATAGTCTCTGGTTTAATGCATATGGTACATCCTAGGGACAGCCTCCAACGTGGTTCAGCTATGACTTTAGAAGGACATTGATGGAAGGCCTATCAAAGCAATGGGCCAATTACTAAGAGCATATGATACAACCAGTAAATCCAAAGGTCATTGGCCCACTCAGCACCTCTTTGGTAATAAGTGAATCCCCTGCTGAGATGACTTACTGAGTAGGATTCCACACCTGTGCACAAGCCATTCTCTAAACTTCTGCATGACAATGCTAGCCGAATCTCTATGGGCCACAAAGGCAAATCCATACCAAAAGTAGGTATCCATCTCTGTGGATAAGCCCCTGGCCCTTCCAGGATGTATTCTCCTTGCCCCCAAATCAGACTCCTCAAAAAATAGGGCCAGTTAGGTGAGTCAAACTTGGTCTCTGTTGGTGGCAGTTTGGACTTTCAGAAGAATCATTATCAACATGATAGGCCTTGGCAATTCCTTTTGTTGGGTCCACACACAGTGTCCATCTCTGACACAAGGGTCACTTCAGAAATGTGCTACTTGGGCCTGGTTCAAGATGGCCAACGATGAAGGCTGAGCTAACTTTGACTGGCCAAGTCATTTTGTTCTCTTGGTGCTCCGTGATCTTTTCACAATGAATGCCTTCTGGTAGCATCCATGTATGATAGACAAATCTTTAGGTATGAGCCATGTGTCCATCAGTATGCTTCTGTCTCAGAACTCCTCATCTCTGCTCTATTCCTTCTCCTTCCATGACCACGACAAGCTGCCAAGGCAACTGGTCACTTCCCAGGCATTTGTATATGTTCTTGCCTTGGTCCATTTCTTACCTACACACAGTAAAGACCATGTCTCACATCTCTGCGCATCAGGAATATTCTCCCTCTCCTTATTTTCCAAGCTGCCTTTGAATGTGTCTTTGATGTTGCAGCCATTCATTTTCAGCTTCCACATACAAACCAACCTGATTCATTCCCAAGCCAAACTCGGGCTTTTCCCTCTTGCTTCAGCTGGTCACATGAGTCCACCACATGACTAAAGAGGTGAGCTAGAAAAGGGCTACTGGTGTTATTGTGGTGGGTATCTGGGATACCTGCTTATGCAGTGTATGTCCTCTGGCCCTTCCTGGACTTGATCCCAGGTATACTATTTCAATCTTGTGATCCACGCCACTGGGCCTGTCTGACTTTCTGACCTTGCTGATCCAGCATAACTGAGCTTATCATGGGCAGTTCCAGATGCCTCAAGATCAAGAGTTCAGTTTCTACTTGGGTCCAGTAACATACTAGGAACTATTCCTAAAGTGGACTGTTGAGCCGGGTGTGGTGGTGCACACTTGTAATCCCAGTACTTTGGGAGGCAGAGTCCAGAGGATCCGGGTTCGTGGCCAGCCTCAGCCCTCTCTCTCTCTCTCTCTCTCTCGTTCTCCCTGTCTCTCTCTCTCTCTCTCTCTCTCTCTCTCTCTCTCTCTCTCTCTCTCTACC
>PVJS01001756.1:0-38436 GCA_004027185.1 Glis glis
GGCTCAATCCCCAGTTACACACACACACACACACACACACACACACACACACACACACATAGTATGCTGTCAGTCAGGCTTGGTTCTGTACTCCTGTAATTCCAGTACTTGGGAAGCTAAGACAGGAGGATCACAGGTTTGAGACCAGCCTCAGCAACTTAGTGAGACTCTCAGCAATCTAGTGAGACCCTAGAAACAAAACAAACAAACAAAAAGGCTGGGGGTGTAGCTCAGGGGTAGAATGCCCCTGGGTTCAATCCCCAGTACACACACACACACACACACACACACACACACACACACACACAGCATGCTTTCATACAGTGGAGAACATGCAGGCTTAAAAAGTATGTGGCAGCTCTGTCTGTACTGACAGTTAAGATAAAAAGAGTAAGATTCGGAACAGTAGTAGAGTGGCTTGCTATCATTTGTGCTTGAGAAGGAAGTATACATTATTTACAAATACACTGCCTCCCTCTGGGAGGAGAGCTAGAACTTAATTGTTGCCATTGGGTAGGGGAACAGAGAGCTGAGGGGACAGCGGAGGTGGGTCACCTTTTATTGACTACCTTATATACTTTTTGAATGTTGTACCATGTACACATATCCTACATTCCAATTTTACAAAACAAAACGAGTAAGGAATTTTTCAAATAAAAATTAAAGACATAACATCATGTAGAGAACAGTTGAAGGGTAAAGACTGAATGCTGAGCTACCTGGATGCAAAGCCCTAGTGTCCATCAGGAGATTTGTTTGGGTACTGAGGATTAAACCCACGGGTGTTCTACCCCCCAAGCTATACCCCCAGACTTTTTTTCTTTGAAACAGGGTTTCACTAAGTTGTTGAGGCTGGTCTTGAACCTATAATCCTCCTGTCTCAGTCTCCCAAGTGCTGGGGTTACAGTTATGTGCCACTGTGCCCAGTTGCATCCCATGATTCTTGATTCACTCAGTACTCCTGCTTCTACCACCTACGGAAGCAGAACGGGAAGCCCAAGTTCACAAGACCAGGAAGCAGGTGAGCCAGGGCCCAGCGGTCATGAACACCCAGCTGTAATGACAGCAGTTTCTTCTCTTCTGCTCAAACATCAACCCCCGCATGAGGAGGGCACAAGAGAGAGAGGAAGGGACCTCGGGAATGGAAGTAGACATTTCTTGCTGAGAAGGAGAAGGAAATGAAGGAAGGTTTATATCTGAACCAACATCTCTCTCCTCTCATCTCCCAGTCTTGGCACCTACCCTACAATAAAGACGAGGCTGAACATAAGTAACAATGATTGCCACTCTCACTAGACTTGAGATCCTTCATTCATTCATTCATTCATTCATTCATTCAGCAAATACTTATCGAATGTCCTGTCCAGGAAAAAAACTGGAAATGCAAAGTTGAATCAGATCCAGCCTTTTATTCTCAAAGAACTCAGTTTAACTGGAAGAGACTGTTTCCTGTGTGTCATGTATATGTTACTCTGTCCCCACCATAGGCATCGTGAACATAATAAGTCTCCCGTAAGAATTTATGAAACTAATAGATCTCAGTGTGCATAGTTCCTCGCTGTTATGTAAGACTATCTTCTCCCTCTTCTACGCATTCTTCCTTCTCTCCTTCCTTTCCATCCCCTTCTGCCATGATGCCCCTTCAATGCATCTTTGAACTCGAATGATAAGAACTTCAAATTCAAGGACGTGGAAGGCAAAAGCACAACTTGGGCTTCAAACAACAATAACAGCAATGAAACCCCTGAAAACATTTGTTCCCCAGCTATAGCGTTTAGGCAAAGAAATGTGATTCCCTCTCTATATTCTCATTTTATTTATACGTGTTCTGCTGCAGAGTGGGTGAACCGCCGAGCTCCATGTCACAGCCTGCAGCACAGCAAACTGGCTTTTTCTGAAGCTCATAATGTGATAATTAAATTGCTAACAGGCACCTCAGTGATGGCATTTGCTGAAGATGTGAAAGCCCTCTCACAATGCACCTTTCTGGAGGGGACTCGTCAGTAGAAGCAGAGTGATCGACTCGGGCTTTCCTTTTTTATATATATATTTTCTTCCATGAGTACATTAAATTTTTATGTGGAGTGAAATTGGACAGGACTTGTTTCCCTTCCACTGCACAATGATTTATTACCCAAAAAAGACCGCAGAACTAATTAGCAGAGTAATTAATTAATATAAATTTGCATATTTGCATTTGCAATTAGTGCAGCCGACTGATTAGTCTGAAAATGAGAAGTTTGACTCATTAGATGTTAGTGTCTGCTGGACCAGAAAGCGGCTGCCAGATGAGGCGGAAAAGGGTAGAATAAGCATGTGTGTTTCTTTTGTTAGAAGAATGGAGAATATGCTCGAATATCTGGGGCCAGACATCAGGGTTTGCAATTTAAAAAAAATAATAAATTATTTGCTTCCATTTCTGCTACTCAATGTTCCTTGCCCTTTTGCCTACAGCAAGTTATTCCAGCCAGCCCTGGAAGCCACTGCAGCCCCAAGAATGGCTCCTCCTATTCCCTCAAGGCACAGGGGCTCTGCTGCTTGTGGGAGAAGAGAAAGTCTGTCCTGGTTTGATGTCCCAGGAATTTGACTCTTGCACCCAATTCAGTGGTTCTGTCAAAACAGTTTTCTAGTGCTGATGAGGACCCCCAGGGGACCGGGGAGTAGACTACCTTCCCTTTGGGGGCTTCTCCTGATTACAGTCTCTTTGTTCCTCCAGCTGATTACTGAGCTCAAATCTCTCACATCCAGTTCACTGAGTGAATCCATTTCTGCAGAATGAATGACACGGGGCAAATAAACCATAAATAGACACACAGACATGCAGACACACAGACATCAAATAACAGCCATTAAAAGCATCCCTAGGAAAATGAGGGATTTGCTCAGAAATGTTCAGGGAGGTTGGGGGAACATGGGAGATGATATTTTTATTTGACTTCACTAAATGTCTTTTCAGGGTAAGGATTCACAGGGAAAGAGGAGAGAGCCTGATCTGGTAGAAATGCTTTCTTTGGTAATGTGGACACTTAGTCAAAAGTCATATCACAAGGTAAATAAGTTATTTCATTTGTTCTCTTAGCATTCTTTCTAAAAATGAAATCGACCACATACCATTCTGATGTTTGCATACCTTTTTATGGATGCTGAAAGAAAATATTTCATATTGGCTCAATGCTATGGATTCTTGGTAGATGAAAAAATATCTGAGGTTTGTTAATTTATGAAATAAATTTCTAAACCACGCAATTAGTTATGTTATGGGCCAGCTCCTGTCCTAAGGATCTGGATAGATTTTAGAAATAAGATATGCATGCCCTTGTCCTTCAGACATCAGAGCAGGGCTTTTATTCCTTGACCCTCCCTTCCTTTGCATCTTACTTCCAGATTCAGATAATGCAAGGTACCCTTGCAGGTTACCAAGGTACCAAGCCAGGGACCCTGCATCGCACAGTTCAGGGAATAGCAATTCCAGAGTCATCTGCTATGGGTTGAATATGTCCCTAAATGCTCATGAGTTGGGATCGTGGTCCCAGTGTGGCGATGTGGGAGGTGGCGTGACCCTTAAGGGATGGGGCCTGGTGGGAGTTCCTCAGGTTATTGGGGGAGCTGCCTTCAGAAGGATTAAGCAGTTCTCATGGGACCCTGACTCTTGAGGGAGCCAGTTGTTATGAGTGAGCCTGGTCCTTGAATCACACTCTGGTTTTGCAACGGGGTCTCTCCTCTCACACACTCCCACCATCGCCATCTCCAATGAGATGAAACGGTCTAAGAGAGGGTGAACCTAACCAGAGTCTGCACCATGCTGTTTGGACTGTTAGTCTGCAGAGTTGTGAGCTAAATGAACCTGTTGTCTTTATAAAGTTAGCCTGCCTCAGGTACTTCATCATAGTAATGCAAAACTGATGAATACATGGTCCTACCTCTCCTTCAATCTTTGTTCTGACCTCAACTCCCTACCTCTGACCACAGAGGACGTTCCTTGCTCCATCTTTTGTCCTCCAAAGTACCTTGTTCTTGATCCTGAAACACCACTTGCCAGGCAGTATGCAATCATTTCTTTAGATCTTCACTTTTCAGTCTGGGAATTTTTTTGACATATAAATATTTGCATCTTTGTCTCCCAGAGCCTAGCACATTACCTGGCACATAGTAGAGAACAAATTATCCTTGTTAAATTATTGCATGGATGAATTAATGAGGGGATTTGTGGTTTTACAATAGAATAAATTTATCTAGAAATCTACGTACAAGAAAGAAAGCAGCTACAACTATACAAGGAAATGAGCATTCAAAATGCATTTGAATAGAGTGAAAGAAAATTATAGTCCCAGTTAAAACTTTTACTTGGGGTTTACACTTCATTTGTCTTGTTTTTCTCCCCTTTCACTGCTTTGCTTAAGAGTCCTTTGTGCTTAATAGGTGTTCAATAAATATTGAAAATTTAATTTCTTGTCATTTTACAAAAATAAACTTATTATTCACACATATGTTAAAAATAAGACCTAAACAAGTAGCCTGAATATCAGTGTGTGTGTATGTGTGTGTGTGTGTGTGTGTGTGTGTGTGTGTGTATTTGGGTGTGTGTGTGTGTGTTACTGAGGATTGAACCCAGGGGTATTTTACCTCCAAGTTACACCCTCAGCCCTTTTTATTATTTTACTTTGAAACAGGATCTTGCTAAGTTGCTAAGGTTGTCCTTGAATCTGAGATCCTCCTGTCTCAGCCTCCCAAGTACTGGGATTACAGGATTACAGGTGTGGGCCACCACACCTGGCTCTGAATATCATCTCTAACCATCACTTAAAGCTATCATTTAATAACTAGTAGTCCTGAAAGAATTGGAGCTGGTGACTCAGAAAGAAAGTAAACAAAATTTAGTGGCAGGAAAGGAAAAAAGACTTAATGAGGTATTTGAACCCACACCCAGAGGAAGAATGTCTTCGTTTTGAACAGTTATTAAATATTATTTGGCTTGTTTGTTTCCCTGTCTTTTATGCATTCTCCTCCAGTAGATCCTAAGTAGGTCTTATTCAACCTTGTATTCTCCTAGGTCAAAGCTGACATCTAGCATACGGCTGTACTATAGGTGGTACTAGGTAGAGGTGAAAGCTAATTTGAACCTCACATAGATGTTACTTCAACCTAGTATGCCAGAAACTTAAGTCACCACACACACACACACACACACACACACACACACACTACACAACCACCTCAGGATAATAAACCTTTTTTTCTTTCTGCATTTTTTGTACACAAATCTACACTGGTAGTCACTCAGTCATTTGTGTATTTGTTGGTCTGTCTGTTTGCTTTAAATTTATTCTCTACTTACCTCCAAGAGAATTTGAAGTAGCAATTGAGCCGAACATTTTTATATCCTTTGTAAAGCAATTCGCCATCTAAAAAGATAGATTCCTTGTTTCTTAACTGTGCCATAATACATATGATGAAATATATTTTTATATTTGTTTCCTATAAACGGCGCGGTTTATTTTCTGGAAACGTATCGCAGATATATTGAGAGGATACCAGCAATGATAATGGATGGCAATACCTTCTGTCTTTATCACGGGAATAGAGGGAAAATAAAGTCATCTCTCAAAAAATGTATAGTAAGAATAGCTATAATTGTCCATTCCATATTTGCTTGTTGAGAAAAGGAAGAGTGATTTTTATATTTGTCTGAAAACACAAATTAAGACTTGCTTATCCATTTAGTCGTCTCCAAGTGAGACATGAAAACGGACGGACTTTTCCACTGCTTAGACTTAACATGGTATTTCTTTTGTACAAACACTTTGTTGTTATTTCTAATTTCCTACTCAAACAATGACCAGAAATAAAAGAGGTTTAATTGTGAAGGTGTCTTCTTATATTTAGGAAGTTATAAGCCAAAAGGGACACCCTGCTTTGCTAACAGCAGAAACTTTAGTGTGTCCTGGTAACTTAAACACTGATTTTTTTTTTTAAAGAATCATTCCAGATCATTAGCCCATTAGGTGAATTAAACAGTTTGGCTATTTTAGTAAAATGCATTCTAGCCTTTTAACATTTTTTGAAAAGGGGCAGGATGCCCCTCGTGGCCCAGTCCTCAGCAACTGCACCCTCGGGTGGTTTATCCTTCCCTGGATTACTTGGGGACAGGCGGGATGCTTCTGACCACCGACCTTTTACATTTCAAATAGTATTTTGTGAATTCATCCTCTCTCTATCTTTCACAAACTATAAGGTTTAATAGCGATTAACACTAGACCACAGCACTTTCAAATTAACGATAGCCCTGCCAGTTCTAATTGGTATTCTAATTAGCCCAACGGATTCAACTAATTAAGAACATTAAACTTTTTAACAAAGGCTATCTTGCTTTGTGTGTTGTAAAATGGAATTTAAGAGGGGCGGGAAGGGTGGAGATGATGGGGGAAGGGGGTAAGAAGAGCCTGGCGTTCTTCACAGAGCAGGAGGAGCAGCCTTTGGAGCAGTTTGTACAGGGCAGCCTGTAGGAAGGTCAGAGGGCCGGGCTGATGTCTTGCTTTCAGGGGGCCAAGGGTCCCTGCAGTGTTGGACTTCCAGAAAAGCACAAACAAGTTAATGCAGCGATGCTACCCCACGGTCCCCTCCCCGTGCCTGCTGAGACTTCTTAGAAGTGATCTTAAAGGATGACGAGCCAGCCCTATGTTGGTTCACAATGAAATGGAGGCTAAGCTGTACAGTTTTGTATACAAACTTTATATACAAAGTTTCTCTCTCTCTTCATATATATATTTATGTTTAGACATATACAATATAGCTGTTGTTAGTGGTGACAGCGATTGCGACTGATACCTGAATCTCTCTGCCATTTCTCAATGAGTTTAATTGAAGATCCCTGTCTTCAAAACGATCTGCACTCTGGTATGTTTGGCAGTGGAGCAGGAAGGACTGCTTGGGCCGCTTTAGTTGCTGACGGGGGCTTTACCTCGAAAGCCCGCAGTGGGTGTGCTCCATGGCTTCTCCTGTTTTTAATCTCGAATTCCATTTCCAGCACATCAGTATAGTCTGCGGGATCTTCCTTCAAAATGGATCTCAATTCCAGCTACTTTTCCCACTTCCTAGTGGAATTTCTCCTCCTCTCCAAGTCACCAAGGCACAAATTTAGGGGGATGTTCCCTCCCAGGGTCGTACATGATGGGGTTCAGGACAGAACACCTCAAACCATGACTTTGGCATATGAGAGAACACTGAGACAGGAGGGTCGCTCTCACTCAGAGCAGATCACGAGACCCTCACATGGGAGGGGAGGGGGCCGGGGCCCTCCCCATCCCAGAGGGAAGGAGAGTCCTCACCTCTGAGGGACACAGAGGAGAATCAGGTCACACAGGCTTTGCCTAGTTGTCCCCAGCTCGTCACCCTTAGCATGCTTTTGTCTTGTTAACTTGTTTTTGTGTGGTTGTTGGTTGGTTTGGTTTGGTTTGGTTAACCCCTGTTTATTTTGTCTTGGCTAGAGGAGTCTCAGCCATCATAAACCTGGCCGAGGGTGAAAGAGAAGTTTCTTCCTCCTCTATTCTCCGCAGCGCTTGCGTGACCCCGGCTCCTTGAATTAGGATGCAGGGGCCCCACTTGCTCCATCCCCACCTGGCCATCTTCCACCAGCAAAAGCCTCATGACCAACTTCCAGCTGGCTTCTGTCCCTTGAGGCCGAGTCCCCACCGAGCCGCAGCCTGGGGTGTGTGCTCACAGTCCTGCGACCACCTCCATGCGCTTGGGAGAGAGTGTGAAATCCTCAGCTTCCCGTACCAGGTCCCATAGGATCTGCAACCAGATACCTCTCCTATCTTTCTTTTCCTAGGTCACTGCACTCCAGGTGTGAGAGCTCCCAGGAGTGGGCGGAGGGGGCTTGGGAGGCCCGCCCCACATGCAGGCCAAAAAGGGGGTGGATTGTCCACAGAGAAGTTCTAAATGTTTACGAGTCTGACATAGTCTATCTGCTTTTTTAATCACCATTCACTAACAATTCTAAAGCGTGTCAGTTATATTATCCCTGAAGGAAAGGGGGACTGGCAAAACACCATGGCCCTAACTGTCCCCTTTTTGTTCCCCAAAACCTAGCCCAGTTAAGAAAAGAATGAGAGCAAGCCTGGGCCGGAAAGTCCAGGTACATATGACCTTGAAGGCCGCTGGCTCTGTCTTCTACACACTGGGAATGAGAGCAGGTTAGTTAATTCTTTCCTTATCTGTAGAAAGCTACTTTCTTGCATGCACACCAGGACAGTTGCTCCTTGGGACGCTGGTCATGCAGCAAACTAAGCCAGCTGAGACAGATGACATCGCTGTTCCTGCAGCTTAAGGTATACAGCCCCTCTCTGAGTGGGGACGGGGGCGGGGGACTGAGGACGCTGTCAAGAGGATTTGTGTCACTCGTCCAGCAGGCCACCACTGGACAGAACACTGTGAAGGGGGGCAGGTGCTGCTTGGCAAAGCACCATGGGGACTGACGTGCTATCTGTCAGCCGTCACCACTGAACTCTTCTTGGAACTGACCTCTTGTAAGCTTTCCCCAGTGAGTGATAGATCTCCGTGCTGCTGCCACACACATAGACCTGTTTGCAACCTACCCCACTGCCCTGGCACAACCGGGCTGTGGAAGTTCTATCAGAGTCAGAACATTCCTGTATATAGAGAATGAGTGAGAAAGAGAAAGAGAGAGAGACAGAGAGAGAGAGAGAGAGACAGAGAGAGACACACAGAGAGAGAGAGAGACAGAGAGAGACAGAGAGAGGAGAAAGAGATGGTTGGAATATTGTGAAATATATTTGGTTTTCATCCCTATTTCTAGGCATAGGAATCCTAAAACCCCTGGATTCTCCAAAGCGATGTGTGCTCTCATATGCTAATGAGCTGAGTGGGCCCGGGACCCAGGAAGGACCAAGGCAGGGTTAGAAGGGTGGGAGTGTAGAAGGGCTGATGGTTGAGTTGATCATGAATTATCTAATCAATTATGGCTACATAATGAAGCCTCCATAAAAACCCAAAAAGACCTGGATTCAAGGGGCCTCAGGATAACTGGATCTTCATGGAGGTGGCTGGAGGACCTGGTGTATGTGCCTGGAGAGGGCGTGGAAGCTGGGTCCCTTCACATGCCTTCCCTATGCGTCTCTTCATTTGAAGTTCATTGGTATGTTTTGCAATATCTTTTATAATGAAACAGTAAACATAAATGTTTCCCTGAGTTCTTGGGCTACTCTAGCAAATTTACCCGAGGAGGGGTTAAGGAAACCCTGGTTCATATTTACTCAGAAGTACAGATAAAAGTCCTGGGGCTTATGGTTGGCATCAGCAGCGGGGACCGTCTTGGGGACTGAGCCTCCTGTGGGATCTGTAGATACCTCCAGGTAGACAGGGTCAGAATTAACCTGAGGATACCCGGTTGGTGTGTGATGGGGAATTGCTTACTTGGTGTGTCAGAAGCGCTGTGTGTTGTGTTGACTGCAGGAGGAACTGGGTGTGTTTCTCCAGTAGCCTCACATCAGTGTAGTCTGTGCTGTCCAGTATGCTAGCTATTGAGCCCACACAGTATGGCTAGAATGACAGACTAAATTTAAAATTGTATTTCACTTTAATTAGTTATATTTAAATTTAAAAATCTGACACTTGATTCAACTACTGTGAAACATTTTTTTTCTCAAGACTGGGGATTGAACCTAGGGGTGCTTTACTACTGAGCTACATCCCCAGCCCTTCTTATTTTTTATTTTGAGACAGGTCTCCCTAGGTTGCCCAGGCTGGTCTTGAACTTGCATCCTCCTGTTTCAGCCTCCCCAGTTCCTGGGATTATAGACATGTACCACCACACCCAGCTACGGGAAACATTTCAAGAATTTAACAACTTGTGTCTGTGAATCTATTTCTAAACTAAATTTCCTGAAATCTAAATACAAATCAAATGTTTCTGATGAAAGTTTATCATATGAAAAGAGATGTACTAAAGTGTAAAATACACACGAGATTTTGAAGATTTTGTATAGAAATAAAGGATGTAAAACACCTCATTAATAAAATTTCAAGCTGGGTAGGCGTGGTGGCACACGCCTGTAATCCCCATACTTGGGAGGCTGAGACAGGAAGATTGTAGGTACATGGTCAGCCTCAGCAACTTAGCAAGGCCCTCCACAACTTAGTGAGACCCTGTTTCAAAATAAAATAAAAAATCAGGGCTGGGGGTGTAGCTCAGAGGTAGAATGCCTCTGGGTTCAATCCCCAGTGCCACTAAATAAATAAGTAAACAAACAAACAAATAAAATTTTCATATTGTGTAGATGTTAAAATGGTAACATTTCAGTTATAGTGGGGAAAGTCAAATATATTATTAAAATTAATTTTACCTATATCTTTTAGCCTTGTTTTTTTACTATTGTATTTCTACTGTAAAATGCTAGTCTAAGTTCTAAACTTGGGTTCACAAATTTCTGGCTGTAGGTAAAATTCAGTCCACCACTTGTTTGTGTATATACACTGGGAACTAAGAATGGTTTTATCTTCTTAAGTGGTTAAAAATTTTTAAAAAAAGAACAATATTTCCTGAAACATAAAAACTGTATGGATTCAAATTTTAATGTTCATCAATAAAGTTCTATTAGAACATAGCCACTCTCATTTGTTTATATATCGTCTTTGGCTGTTTTGCACTGCAACCAGCAACGGAGACTTTATAACCATTAAAGCCTTTAAATATTTACTATCTGGAGAAAAAGTTTACTCAACTTCTTCTAAAAAATTGATGAGTTTACACACATACACATACATTTATATATGTGCCCTTCCCTTCAGTACATGTGTGTGTGTGTGTGTGTGTGTGTGTGTGTGGGTGTGTGTGTGTGTGTTTATATATATATATGTTCTGAAGGGAAGTAAATTCAAAGAATTCCTGGTTACATAGACAGAGCTACAGGCCAGGCAGATGGATACAAATTAGAATAGGCACAAATACTTTGTAAATTATTGCGACAATTAGACAATTCATATAAGGCACCAAATAGAGTAACAGTAAGCATCAAATAAATACCTTCCCTTCCACACCTCCCACACCCCCCAAAAGAAGCCTGTAAGGGGTTTATCACAGTACAATAGAGAAGACCCAGGTCTACAGCCATTGACAATTCTTCAACGTGTGCTCCGACCAACTCTGGTATCGCTGAGCTAGACCAACTTCTGCAAGCATCGCTCAGCTCATCTGAAATTGATGTGCATAATGCTTGTCAGTACTCTCAGTGGGGACAGAAACCCAAATCAGAATCTCCCTTTTAAATGGATCTTTTGCTCCCATCACTGCATGTCTGGGGTAGACTTTGCTTTGGCCATGATCCTGATGCTCAAAGCTGCCCTGGGGAATCTGTCCTGCTCTGTGTCTCGGCTCTGCTGCTCTGCGTGAATGCTCTTCTCACTCAGCCTACCCTCAAGAGTGGCCGAGACAGCTACCACACTTCCAGGCTGATGTCTTCCGCCTCAGCAAGCTTGGTGGAAAGCAAGTCTTCCTTTCTAGTCCTTCATCAAAAGCCTGGGGATGACTTGCATTGAGCCTGCATGAGTTTTGTGCTGATCCTCAACCAATTGCTCCATCCCAAGAACAGAATTTGCTGACCGGCCAAGGCTGGGACCTGGATCCAATCTATAACCAGGGTAGATTTAGCCCCAGAGGAGGCGCATGGACTGAAAGTAGAAGAAGCTTGTCCTCCAAAGAAAAGAAGAACATTCTTGCCAAAATATGAAAGAAAGGGACTCTTGGAACACAGAAACAGATGGCCACCACGAGTAAGTAAAAAAATCAAAACAATAAACCAACAGTAGTCTAGAAATGTAATAGCGAAAGCTGTGATATGTTAAATGAGACCAGCCTCCTGTTCATCACTCAGAAGTTATGATCAACAGGGTAACTTTTAATATAGAGAACGGAAAACACCTACAACATAAATTGGCTGAGAAAATATGTTTGGCCACACTTTTTTTTTTTTTAGGAATCTACCTTCTTTAAAACAAACACTCATAAAATAGATGTAATTCTAAGGAGAAAAATGTGGATTAATCTTACATTTTTCATGTCTATTTGAAGTTTTCTTAAAGAATAGTTGTAGATTTTATGACAGCTATTTCCAAGAAATTCTATTTATTAATTATTGTGTATGTGTGAGAGGGAATGTATATATATATATATATATATATATATATATATATATATATATATTTCTGTGTGTGAGTTGTACATACAAATAAAATGTTTCCCTTTCTTAAAGTATTTTTTAGAGTAAGTAATGATAGAGTATAACTTTTCATAATCTCCCACTGGACCAGGGTCAGGAGGAACTGAAAGTCACTTACCATGGACACAAAATTTAAGGGTTACCTGTAATGGACTGAATGTTAGTTTCCCCCCAAAATTCATATGTTGATCCCTACACCTCAGTGTGGTGTTGTCTGGAGATGAGGCCTTTGGGGGTAATTAGGGTTAGATGGCCTTCTTGTTTGTAGCCTTATGAGAAGGGGAGTTCCTCTCTCTTTCCTCTCTCTCTCTCTCTCTCTCTCTCTCCCTCTCCACACACACACACACACACACACACACACACACACACACACACAGGCTAAGAGGAAAGGCCAGGTGAGGACTCAAGAAGAGGGTGGCCATCTTTCAAACAAGAAAAGGCCTCAAGCCTCAATAGAAGCCAAATCTGCTGGCACCTTGACCTCGGACCTCCCGACCTCCGGAGTCATGGGGAGTACACTTCTGATGTTTACGCCACCCAATCTGTGGCGTTTTGTTATGGTAGCCCAAGCAGACTAAGACAGCACCAAACTCAAGATTAAAAAAAAATTAATACAATGTTTTTACAAATCAAAGTAAAAATCCACAATGAAAAAAAATCACAATGTTATATATCCTCTTGGGTGCGATCCAGTGACCTGTTTCTTCCTAGGACCTCTTGATATCTGAAGGTCCTCCAGGTCCTCCCAGGGTTTCCTGGGTGACGACTCTCAGCAGGGCACAGAGGATGGCACCACGCAAGACCTGCTTCTGGGCCCTGTCACCTGTACACTCCAAGGGCCCCATGCTTGGCTTAATGCTCTGCTGTTGCCGCCGTGGAGTTCTTAATCATTTTTGAACCAGGGACTTGCATCTTCATTTTGACTTGGCTCCACACATTATGTAACCGGCCCTGAACATCCAAGTGTCCCTTCTCTCCGTGAGGTGGATTGCAGACCCCACACCTGTGAACTCCTGCTCTAACTAAACCTCCTTCAGTCACAAAGGGAGATGACAATGCCCTCTAAGATAAAAGAGAAAAGTATATTTCACCCTGTTGTGCATGACCCACCACAGAAGCCAGTAAGCACTGAGGAGGACAGGAAAGTAAAATAAATTAGTAAGGTGGGTTCAAAATATCTGTTACATGCATCAGAAAGAAAAACATACTGGTCTTTGGCTGGGTAGTAAGGTGTTCCATCAAATAGCACAGTTCGTTCCCCCAAGAAACTCTAGAAAGAGAAGCCATTCAGTGGTCACATAAATTTGGGAAATGCTTCTATCACATCCTGCTCTTTGGAGAGCCATGATGTGCACTGACAAATAGAGGAACCCAAGAGAATATGCATTGAAGAAAAAAAAAAAACATCTGACCACACAACTCATTTTTTAGGTGTTTCCTATAAATAGTCTACAGAGTATTCTTTGGGAAACACTTCATTAGTGTGTAGCATATTCATCAGAAAGTGTATTTCGTGAGGAAAAGTAATTTGGGTTCCAAGAATAAAGAAAGCACATAGAGTTGCCAGGTAAAATACAGGATGGCCAGGGAAATTTGAATTTCAGATAAACGATGTTTAGTGTAAGTTTATCCCACATATAAATATATCTAAAATTCAAATATAACTGGGTATCCTGTATTTTTATTTGCTAAGTCTAGCAACCTCAGAGGTATACCCATTCCATAATGTTCGCAAATTACATGTATTTCGAATGGAGAGTGGGACATTTACAAAAACTAGAATCGGGGGAAATACAGAAAGTAGATAGTTCCACAGATAATTCTTGTAGGTTAGTGACGAACCCCCATACCATGTGATTCCCAACCAGGTAGAAGTCTACAAGATGCTGTTGGCCAGACTCTATCTTCAATGTTAGGGCAGACTTCTCCATTAGACACATTTCACATGGTGCCCAGGGCCCATAATATTTTTAAGGGCTCACAAAAAAAATTTAAATGAACATAATCTGTCCTGAATTATATTTTTTATAACAACATAATAATAAAACATAATTTTTCATTGTTTTTATGGAGGAAGGGGCTTATGAAAGCAAAGTGCCTAGGGCCCATAAAAGTTATAATTCCACACTTCCCAGATAATCAGATATAAAAGAAACATCACCTTATTTATACAATTTTTACTTTCCATTTAATTATGACTACCTGTCCCATGGAAAAATATAAAAATAAGGCTTTTAGTCTCCTGAGGACTAGTTAAATAGAATTTCCTTTTCAATGTGTTCTCTCTTACTGTTGCCCGGTCACCAGCAGGGCCAGATGAGCCTGAGAAAGGAAGGTCTTTTCCATTGTCTTCTACGCTCCACCTCCAAACAGAAAGCAACAGTGGGAAGATAGAGCCAGCCTAATGCAAGTTATCTCACACGAACAAGCCAAACTCAACCCCTGCCAATGGTAGGAAACCCAGCCCGGAGACTGCTTAGACTGAATTGAAATGATAATGATACGTTTCCTCCAGAAAATGACACTGACTAAGAAGAGAACACAAAGCCATGTGCTACCATCTTAGACTGGATCTTACACCGGTACTCGTGGCCAAAATGAAATGCAAAATGCTCAGTGAAAAAGTTACTCTAGTTTTGGAAGGAAATAATTAGCACTGGAGCAGTGTTTTTGGATTAAAAACCAGGAGGAAGCCTGGCATGGTGGCGCACACCTATAATCCCAGTACTTGGGTGGCTGAGACAGGAGGATTGCAGGTTCAAGACCAGCCCCAGCAACTTAGTGAGCCTCTCAGCAACCTATAAAAAGGCTGGAATGTGGTTTAGAGGTAGAATGTCTCTGGGTTCAATCCCTAGAAACACACACACACACACAAAGCCAGGAGGGAAAGTACTGGGTTCAATGTTCACATGCAACAGTATGAAATTATGAATCATGACTGCCCTTAGATAACCTCTTATTTTCCAAAGGATTTTTACTGCTGAAGGAATTATACACTCTACAATCTAACTTACAGGATGTAGGACGTGAAGCTCTTTGTCCTTGGCTTATTATCTCATTTGCTTAGCCATGGTGTAATGAGGCAAAGACCACAGCTTTGATTGGCAGATGGGCCTCACTGCTCTAAGGTCTTCGGCAGCCCAATACAGTAGAACTGCAATTGATCAATTTGATTCCACCATCAATAGGTATCGAATTCCTACTATGCAAAGCAGTGTTTTGTGTGATGTAAATACAGCGAAACAAAATGAGATTGTCCTCACAATCGAGTGGGGGAGACAGATGCTTACAAATAGCTGCACTACAAAGCAAATTATGCTAAGAACAATAATAGTGCACAAAGTGTAGTGGGAAATCAGAAGAGAAAGATTAATTCCACCCCGTGAGGATGCGAATGGATCGCCTCAAATTTATCACCACCCCAGAAACAACAACTCACCACATATGTTATAATAACTGTGGGGTAGGATTGCTCTTTTAAAGCACAAATGAAAAATATATTGTAATTAGATGAGATTTGCCAACAAAGAGAACAAATCAAACAGAAGTCCCAAATAATAAAAGGCAAATAATGATTTGGACTTTTTCATTTTGCTTAGAATTAGGTAATTGCTTATTTTTTCCTATAGGTATAAACCATTACTTGTTTAAAAAGTGATCTGAGGGGTTATAGAATCTACCTGAATATGGCAGATTCCAGCACAAGTAAGTGCATCCTGCTGGGGTTGCCTGGCAAATGCCTGTTTGCATTTGAATCTGTGGCTTTAGCAAGGTTACCTGTCCACCTAATGGTATAGTTTCCCAAGTCGTCTCACTGGCTTCTGTCTGCATGCACGTAAACATTAAAACTGAAAATGCAGCCAGGTGTGGCGGTGCACGCTTGTAATCCCAGTACTTGGGAGGCTGAGACTGGAGGATCCGGGTTCGCGGCCAGCCTCAGCCACTTAGTGAGGCCCTCCGCAACTTAGTGAGACCCTGTTTCCTAAAGAAAGAATAAAAAATAGGGCTAGGGTTGTAGCCCGGAGGTAGAACGCCCCTGGGTTCAATCCTAAGTACCGCAAAAAAAAAAACCCACAAAAAAAACTGAAAATGCTTTCTGTCTATCTTCTGGGTGTGCAGTGTATTTCTTCCATCAAAGCCACCAAGATATTAAAACGTAGGTAGAGACACATGAAGTGAAGGGCCCTATGTTTTCTCTCATATGCGGAAGCTAGAGTGAAATTGGGAAACAAAAAAGACTTCAGAAAAATGAGAGGAAGATACTAGTGGAATAGTAGAAGGGTATTTGGTGAGGGAGATGGGAAGATGACATGGGGGACTTGTTGGAGGAAACAGTTCAAATAAGGCTATGTTCATATAGGAAGTTATCAATACCAACTTCAATATTATGCACGAGGAGAGGGAGGGAGCAGGTGGTTCCGGAGCGAAATACACCAAATGCTGTGTCCGTGTGTGTCCTATCACTCTAAACCACATTATGATGTATAACTACAATGTACCAATAAATGTATATTACAATATGTAAATAGAGAAATAAGTGCAAATTTAAATAAAAAGAAATATTTTGATTAAAAGAATTAATGGAGAAAAACAATCTGAATTTTAAAAAGTCACTACAATACTTCATAAAATATTAGGTAGGTAGAAACAAAGAACAAAGACGTTAGTGTTTCTTTAGGAAAGAATTGGTGTATACACAACGAAAAAGTTCAGGATCCTAAGAGATTTGAAGTCTGGTGCAACCTTCACTGAGAAGTTATTTGTTCTTAAGAGACTGCAGTATTTCCAGGTCCAGGTGTTAACATTATAAGCAAAAGTCTATAATATTTGCAGAATAATCAGTTTCATTGACATGACAATAAGTACTCTCCATCTATACCCCGAATAGTTGAATAACCAAAGGACGCTGTGCTACACAGGACATAAGAGTGAGAAATTCACAGAGTTGAAAAATTATTCCATACAAATGCCTTGTATTCAACATTCCCACACTCTCTCAATTTTTCTTGTCTTCCTTTGTGTGTGTGGGTGGGGGGGTACTGGGGATTGAACCCAGGGGCATTCTACCTCTGAGCTACGCTCCCCCACCCTATTTTTTTGTTTGTTTTTATTTTGAAACAGGGTCTCACTAAGTTGCTGAGAGTCTCACTATGGTGCTGAGGTTGTTCTTGAACCTGCGATCTTCCAGTCTCAGTCTCCCAAGTACTGTGATTACAGGTTTGGGCCACCAAGCCTGCTACTACTTCAATTTTGATTTTAAAATAGTACATCAAATAGCACAATAACTGCTGCTATGTATGAACTGATTTGTTCCCAGCAGTTCATGTGTTGGATGCTTGGTCCCATTTTTAAATTGCCCTTAAGATCCTATACACCAAACACACGTATGCATTTCTGCTGGATATATACCTAGGAAAGGGATTCATCTAACATACATATGCTCATCAAGTTATGTGTTCTAGAATAGCACTACTTATAATACCCCCACACTAGAAACAAATGCCCATCAATAGTAGAATGGAGAATCAGATTATGGCATAGTCACACAATGGAATACGGGAATGAGAATGAGCAACGAGAATGAGTGATCTATAATTACAAGCAACAACACGGGTAAACTACACAAACAAATACTGAGATAAAGAAGACAAACCCAAAAAAGCACATACTAAATTATTCCATTTGTATTATGCACAAAATAGACAAAAATAATCAATGCTGTGAGAAGACAGAATAGTAGTTTATTTGGGCAGAGGCTGGTTGGTACCTGGGAAGGAGGTTTCTGGATATCTGGTAATGTTCTGTTTCTTGATCCAGATTCTACTGCACAGATATATTTAACTTGTCAAAAGTAATTGAGCTGTGCACTTATTGTCATATATACTTTTTAGTCGCTTACATTTCAAATAAAAGTAAAATTATATATATATAATTTTATAATATATATAAGGAATATATATATATATATATACATATATATATATATATATATATATATTCCTTCATATTCTGCAAAGTCTACCTAAATGTTTTCTTCATTCTGTAACAGCAATCTCTCTTATCAAAGTGAGCTCATGTTGATTTTTATTAGAGGACTGTGGATATATTTCATGTGCCCAATTCAACTCTTTCTTGAGAGTTTGGAGTCTCTTATTTACCTTCACTTCCTCTCATTATATCTAGAGTAGTAACACACAAAAAATAAGTGTTTTGTTGAATGAATGAATAATAATAAGCCAGGCATGGTAGCACATGCGTAATCCTAGTACTTGGGAGACTGAGGCAGGAGGATCGCAGGTTCAAGGATAGCCTCAGCAATTTAGTGAGGCTGTCAGCAATCTAGTGAGACCCTATTTCCAAATAAGAAATAAAATCGGTCTAGGGATGTAGCTCAGAGGTAGAATGTCTCTGTATTCAATTCCCAGTACCACAAAAAAAAAAGAAAGAAAGAAAGAAAAATAATGAAGAAATAAATGAGCAACTCTACCCTCAACTCCTCTGGGCAAATAGAAGATTGTTGCCACGACAATTGTAATCGTTGATATATGATTTCATCACACTTATAATCTCTGGCCTTCCTGTGCACATTGATCTAATAAATAAAAGTGTGGTAAAATCTTAAGTCATCAAATATATATAATTCTTTATTTTGTGAACAGATTCATGGTTAAGTTTTTCTATTTCATCTGATAATTACAACTCATTCAACATTTCTTTTTTTATTTTTGTGGTACTGGGGATGGAACCCAGGGACCTTCTACCTCCAGGCTGCACCCCCAGACCTATTTTATTTTTTACTTGGAAACAGGGTTTTGCTAAGTTGCTGAGAGCCTCATTGAGTTACTGAGGCTGGCTTCAAACCTTCGATCCTCCTGTCTCAGCCTCCCAAGTACTGGGATTACAAGTATGCACCACCACACCTGGCCTCAACATTTCTCAATGTAGCAGTCCTAGACAGTTCATTGACATTTGATTATTTAATTCTGAAAGTAACAAAAAGGTAAGAAGGTAGGCTGTGGATTCAGACAGACCCAGGTCCAAATTATGTTCTCCCATTGGAAACCTGAACATCACAGGTACATCAGTCTAGGTCTCTGAGCCACAGCTTCGTTACCTCTACAACGGGGACAGTTGCATCTGCTCTATTCCAAGGATCAAATGGAACAATGTTTGTGAAGCCCATAGCCTGATGCTGGGCACATTGCTTATAAATGAGCACCGTGTTTACCATCACCATCACCATCATCAGCATCATCATCATGACCAGACTTTCCTACACAACCCACGCCCATTCAATAAGTATGTTGATTCTTTCAGCGACATAGTTCCTAGGCCTCCTTTCCTGTCCATTCCCAATGTCTTCACTGGGCTACCTTGCTGTGTCCACTCTCGTAGGATTTGTATGTTCTGTGGGTGGGAAAAAATATCTTTGTCTCTACCCATCCCAAGTTCATGAAATAGGCCCCTATAATAATGAGAGATGGAAGGGCGGCACACTCCTGTAATCCCAGTACTGTAATCCTCCAGGAAGGGCGGCACACTCCTGTAATCCCAGTACTTGGGAGACTGAGACAGGAGAATCACAGGTTCAAGGCCAGCCTCAGCAACTTAGTGAGACCATGTTTCAAAATAAAAAATAAAAAGGGCTAGGGGTAGAGCTCGGAGGTAGAATGCCCCTGGGCTCAATCCCTAGTACAAAAAAAGAAAAGAAAAGAGAGAGAAAAAGCATACAAATTTATTTAGTAAGTTTTAGGTGATATGGGAGCCTTCACAAAGAAATAGAGACCCAAAGGAACAGTTTGACCTTAGTATTTTTATAGTAGGTTTAATGAAGAATGGAGAGTCATGGAGAGATATGATGGGCAAAGAATGTGCAATAATGGTAAAAACAGGAGGGCTTAGGGAGGCCTGTGTGCTCTGATTCTTCTCTGTGCCCTTGTGTCTTCAAAGAGAAGGTGCTCCTTTCCTCTGGATATAGGGGGCGCACTTCTCTCCCAGGATGGTCTTATGACTTGCTTCAGGGGAGAAAGGGGGAGAAGGTCAGAGAGAACTTCCTGCTTATGTAACAGGGCTCATTCTGGAGCCTTGACTCTGGCAGCTGACAGATGGCCTCTTTGGAAGCTGACATTTTTCTCCTCCCGTCTTTCCATCTCCCCCTGATAATGAGCAACACTCTTATCAGTTTACTGACCAAAGGAATGAAGAATTGGTGAGTCAGAAATGCATCTCAAGGACTACATGGTCATGAATTGTGTCTTTCTAATTAGTGCACTGGTGTGACCCTCAAGTGCTAGCTCTTAAAAGGGACATTCTTCCCTCAGGTTGGGGAAAAAATCAGGATTTTTATTCTTGAACATATGTTAGGCAATTCCTCCAATTTGCTAGCAAATCAATAAAATTTCTTTTTCTTTCTTCCCTAAGGTTTGTCCCAATTATTTTATTTGGCAAACAGGGATAAGTGGTGAGTTTCCAGTTACACTTTCTCAAAATCCCTTCAGCTCCAACGTGCCAAAGTGACATGTTTTGGGATAGGGCATCTTGAACCCCAATAGTTCTCTCCCTGTTTTTTCCCCTCCTCAAGTCTCCTCCTCATAGCCTGCAGAGTCAACTCCTGTGATCCTCCAGTCTTAGGCTCCCAAATACTGAGATTACAGGCAGGTACCACACACATGCCTGGCTTACTTTTTTTATTTATTTATTTATTTATTTTTTGTGGTACTGGGGATTGAACCCAGGGGCATTCTACCTCCGAGCTACACCCCTAACCCTATTTTTTATTCTTTATTTTGAAACAAGGTCTCACTAAGTTGCAGAGGGCCTCACTAAGTAGCTGAGGCTGGCCACGAACACGGATCCTCCAGTCTCAGCCTCCCAAGTACTGGGATTACAAGCGTGCGCCACCACGCCCGGCTCTGGCTTACTTTTTATCTTATCATTTTCTTGGTGTTGGAGACCAAAGCCAAGGCCTGGCACATACTAAGCTCTTGCTCTACCACTGAACTACACCCCTAGTTCTGGAGTAAACTTTTCAAATATCAAATTGTCTTTCGGGCTTGGTGGTGCATGCCTATCATCCCAGTAATTGGGAGGCTGAGACAGGAGGATTGCAAGTTCGAGGCCAGCCCCAGCAACTTAGTGAGAATCTGATTCAAAATAAAAAATAAAAAATAGGGCTGAGGTGTAACACCGAGGTAGAAAGAAAATTGTCTTATCCCCCTGACTCCTTTGGATTAAATTCCAAAAGCTTCCCCATGCCCTGCACAGTCCGGTGTGAGCTGAGGCTGCCGCTTACTATTCTGTGGTTGGTCTTCCCAGGATAGGGAAGTTTCACATCTGCTCTGGACTCTGCCAAGCCTCTCACATCTTGGCTTAAAGGGTGACTCAGAAAGTGCTCCCAGATAACTTCAAACAGATCTTCATTCAAATAGATCCCTCTGTTATCCTCTGTAGCCTCTGATGAGTAAGTTCCACCTGTGTGCCCTTGCCTGTTCACTGTCTCCAGTCCTCTAGACTGCTAACTCCCCTATAGTCCCTGCCCTGGCTGTGGCACACGTCACTGAATGGTTATCACTAACCCGGTACTTGGAACCAGTTTCTTCATTCAACAGGTCTATACTCAGTGCCTTTCACAGGCAAGCGCTGCGACTGTAGATTACACAGGTTGAATAAGGCATGTCGTTAGAAAGGGGTCAATGCTATACACAAAAGCAAAACAGGAAGATGGACAGGGAAGCTGGGAAGGGACCGGAGTGCAGTATCAATGAGGGTGGTCCGGCAGACCTCACTTGAGTTGAACAGAGACTTAGAGAATGGAAGAATGAGCCCCGGGGATTTTCAGGGAGAAATTTCCAGGCAGAAGCGAAGTGCATGGTCACAGGTGGGGGTGTGCCTGTGTGAGGCCAGGGGCTGGAGCTGAGTGCGTGGAGAAGAGAGGAGAGGAGAGGAGAGGAGAGGAGAGGAGAGGAGAGGAGAGGAGAGGAGGAGGAAATCAGAGACCTGGCTTCTGCCCTGTGGAGAAGAGGATTTTGATAGAGAAGGGTTTTGATGGAACACGGTGTGATTTATGTTCTGAGTGGATGCCTCTGGCTGCTGAGTTGGGAGCTGTCTAGGCCAGGGGAAAGATGATGGCGGCGTGGGCCAGGGAGGAGCAGCAAGATGGCTAAAAGTGGTCAAAGTCTGCGTAGAATTTGAGATAAAAGGAAAAGGTTGTTGGGTGTGAGAAAAAAAGAGGAGTCAGGAATAAATTCAAAGCTGGGCGTGGCGGTGCAGGTCTGCAATTCCACTACAGGAGGACTGCAGGTTAGAGGCCAGCCTCAGCAACTTACAGACCTTCAGCAACTTAGTGAGGACCAGTTTCAAAATTAAAAAATTAAAAAAGGCTGGGGATATAGTTCCTCTGTGCCAAAAGAAAAAAAAAAGAGTAAATCTAAAATAGGTATTCAATCAGCCTTTTCTGCGGATCAATTGGATGAAAGAATGCATGACACATGGCTACTAAACAGCAGGATCAACATTAGAAACAAGGTAAGATGTCAAAATACTCTTTGTCATTCTTAACCTTTTGGAATCTGACAACGACAGGCTTTCTTTAGAAAGCTGCCATGTGCCACACTTGCTCCTCTTGCGCATGCTCTCAGGAGGCTTGAGGGCTTTGAAATGCATCCAGGAATCCCATGTTAGAAGAGCCTGCCCTTCATCCTACAAGCATCTGACAAAAGATTTTATTTTCAAAACAGCAGTTTGCATAAAACTTTTTAAAGAAAACATCTCTTACACAAAGTGCGTCCTCTAATCTCACAAAAACAGATGAACGTAGCAGGGGGGAAAACAGTGTATTTCTGCTTTCTGTGTTTATAAACAGCCATTACATTACATATATTGGAATATAACAACAATGTCTAATTTGATATTTTTGAAAAGTAGTAATCTGCCGGGCGTGGTGGCGCACGCCTATAATCCCAATACTTGGGAGGCTGAGACAGGAGGATCGCAGGTTCAAACCCAGCCTCAGAAATTTAGCTAGACCCTGTTTCAAAATAAAAAAATAAAAAGGGCTGGGTGGGGTAGCTCAGAGGTAGAATGCCCCTGGGTTCAATCGCCCCGTACCAAAAATAATAATGATAGTAAATAATCTGCCAGGTGCACTGGCACACACCTTTAATCCCAGTACTTGGGAGGCTGAAACAAGAGGATCACAGGTTTGAAGCCAGCATCTGATAACTTAGTGAAACACTGAAAACAAAAAGTAAATAAAAAGGGCTGGGGTTGTAGCTCAGTGGTAGAACACCCTGGCTGGGCTTAATCCTAGTAACACACACACACACACACACACACACACATACACACACACACATACCACACACACATACACACACACACACACACACGCAGTAATCAGGATCAAGAAATCTTCGTATTTTCTAAAACCGAAAGGAAACCATGCATTTCCTTCTAGTAAGATCACAAAGTTAATAAAGCACCATTTCTTTACTTACAACTGGATTCTAACAATTCAGTCCAGGAATACAGTTTTCTCATTCGGTTAGAAGGTTACAATTGGTAGGTTTCAATGCTTTTATTTAATAACAAATTAGAAAATGAATTTAGTAAACCCAGTTTGGTGAATCAAATTAAAAGCATGTTCCATGGGGAAAAAGATAGTAAAAGGTATTTTTGGAAAGGTCTACAATGCTGTTCTGTACAAAAGCTATACCAGAAGACTGAAGGTTGAGGGGTTCGGGAGCCATACAAGCAACAGTGACTTACTGCATCATAATAATACAATTCAGTCCAGTCCCCACCTTGGAGCTAATCTAAAAAAAAAAAATATCCAAAGGTTGCCTTAAAATTACTTTCAGATTATCCGCTTAGTGTGAGTAATTTTCATGGGCATACATAAGCAAAACATTTAGAGACCTAGGTTGAAATTATATTTTTAAGCCCTCAAAGGTTTCCAGAGGAATAAGAATGTTTTGTGTTTTGCCTCATAATTTAAATACCATTATTTACATTCCAAGGGATGTTTTCTAACGTGGGATACTCTGCCACAATCCTAAAACTGTTTCAAGTCAATGGGGATCGCAGAGTTAAAACTCAAAGAGCTAACCCTGGGCTTGCTCAAAAGACTGGTGGCTGCCCTGAAGCATTTGTCTAAGAGCAAAAGAAAAAAGAAAGAGAAAGAGAGGGAAAAGGAAGGGAGGGAGGGAGGGAGGGAGGGAGGGAGGAAGGAAGGAAGGAAGGAAGGAAGGAAGGAAGGAAGGAAGGAAGGAAGGGGAGGAAAAAGAAAAATGAGTAATGGAGAAAATTGTCCAGCGTCTTAAGAAGTAGCCCATGTGGTGGTGGTGGGGGGGTCTGATCCTGGGGTTTTGTTCCCTGATGCTGTACTGGACTATATTCTGTTGCCTTAGACCCTTGCAGAAGAGAGAGAGAGAGAGAGAGAGAGAGAGAGAGAGAGAGAGAGAGACAGAGGATGTCTGTCATGCTCCAACTTATCTAGATTATGAGAGGACTGGGAGAAAGGGAGTCCAGATAGTTCCCCTTTGCTACGACACAGGTGCCAACAAAAGGACCTTAAAGTAGCAGTGCTCCAGCCTTAATATGGATTTTCGGTTTCTACTTCTTTGCAACTGAGTCAAAATTATGTCTAAATTATCTGCCCCTCATTTCTGTAAGGTAAACATGGGCATTTACCCAGTGAGAGCAAGAGACAAGCAGACAGATGGACACTGGGCACTTAAAAAAAATCTATAAAATTTCATAATCCCAGAAACAAAAATTGTATCTGGTAAACTAGCATAGGATTGAGTTATAGATGTGAACTTTGGTGCACAGCGATTGTGGTAGAATGAGAAAATCGAGTGCAGAGATAGTGGTCATGCGCTCCCCACACTGAGCATCTGTCTGTAAGTCAGAATGCATTTCGGTTTGGAGTCTCAGTGTTAACATGCTTTCTTAACAGAGAGTAGAACAGCCGCGGTGGTGTATGGTATGCATGCATATTAACTGCATAGCCATTTGCATAGCTGGAACTATAGTACGAAATGCATAACAAAATTTCTTTTGAAAGATTATTGCAGAAACACATCGAACCCTTGCTAACTCTTGACATAACAACCCTTTGTTTTCTCTGGGAAAAAAAAAAAAGCCCTAAGATGTCCAAACAATAGGTTAATAGTCAGCAAACCTGAACACAGATTCTGCTTCCCCACCTCCTCCTCACCACCAAAGGTTTTTTTTTTCTTTCATGTTCCAAGGCAGGAATAGAACAGACTCAAATGTTTTCATCAGTCTACCGTTTCTCATTTTTCTGCACATGCAAATATAAAATATTAAATCTATCCTTTCAATGAGCTATACCGGTGATAGTTTTCCACTGACGTATCATGTCGGTTATTACCCTCGATTCTGATTTTCATGTCTGTGATACTCTTAACTCAGTGTAGCACCTGGGGACTTTGCAAATTTAGAATATGGTATAATATGCAAAATTCATGACAGCCCTTGCTGTTTCCTGGCTCATGGCTCTGATACTTACATTCCTTTACATTTAAAAATCAAACAACATGCGAGGACAAATGAAATTCCGCATCTGGCCTTTCTATAGAGACTCTCAGTACTGATATAAAAAGTGTGTGTAGCTTTTCAACCAAAACCTGTATCAAATATACTCAGTCGACTCATCACCAATAATGCATCCTTACGCTACAGTTTTCTAAATGGCTTTGGTATGTCTGATTTTTTAAAAAATACAAGCAAGGCCAACCTACCTATTTTAATTCAGGAATTTATCTTTTCACCTTTATTTTAAATTTGCATTTTTTACTGGTTCACGAAGGGAGAGAAACTATCCACCTTTACTTGGCCTGAGTCCCCATTATGCCAACTCCCCCATCTTTTCTAGAGTTGTTCAGGAAAAGTCCAGCAACTTTTTGAGGAGGGTAGAAACGAGCGAGGTATGAGAGGAGCGAAACTGAATTTGGTTTGAGGCTGTTGGTGCCAATTTGGATCCCAAGTGCATTAAAGCAGCAGAATTCTAACCCTCTTAAAACTGGGATTTAAAAGGGGGATGCTAACACAGATTCAACAGTTACAGCCTGCCAGGGATTAGTCTAATACCAAAAGCATACTCTCACTTTATAGGAGATTACTCAGTTGTCAAACAACAAACGTTGTGTTTATATGTTTATTTTTAAACTTTTATTTTTTAAGTTCACTTTTCCTGTGCGGGCCAGGCATTCCTGAAAGAAAATGTCCTTTGGGGGTGGTAAGGGTGGCAGGGAAGTAGAGGAAAAGAGCGGACGGTGGAGTTCGCCTGGCTTTCCAATCTGTTTCATTAGTAAGGCTTTCCCCGCTTTGCTTAACTGTTTCTACCCTGCTTTTGATAAAAAGAAACCAAAATGGGGGGGGGGATAATTATGTAATATGCTACTGGGGTAAAAGGATTGCACACTGACATAAGAACAAGAAGATATTTAAATCAATGTTGTTCTAGAGGAAACAGAACTATGACGCAGAGATTTTTAGGAGAAAGAAAAAGATCTGAAAGCTCCCCAAACCAGGAAAGCTAATCTTTGATTAAATTTTTCAGCAGATTGCTAGGGAGAGAAAGACAGAAACCTAAGTGACCATTTTTTATGTTTATTGTATCTGAAATGAAATGAGAAGGGACACGTAAGTTAATACTGGGAGAGGGAGGGGATAATAAAAGAGGGAAGTTAGTGACTTTGGTGGAGGACACAACCACGGAGTTTCAAATCTTTAACAGCAGACTTGCAGGGTCTCTGCACTCTGTGTATCTGCCTACCTATCTGTCTGTATATGCATAATCTCTCTTAAAAGTTGTGGAGAGACACCAGCAAGTGGAGGAAGAGAAGCATTCGAGGATGTCCTCCAGAGTCTAATACAAAAACTATGCTTTCCACCCAAATTCCTAAGAAGCACAGATGTCTTACATGTTCAGAAAATACACAGACGCACACACATAAGTTGCATGCCACAAAGCAAAACGAGGAAATAAGTAGCCCTTCCCTGACCCCTGTCTGCTGACGCTCGTCTTAGTTTGGTTAACGCACCCCAGGACCAGCTTCCAGCTCCTTTTAATGGGCTCTCTTTCCCGGGGTACCCAGGTGCACAAAGGAGACGGTGATCTTTGCAAAACAACATCAACAACAACAACAGAAAACGTCTCGTTCACACAAAAGCCCACCTTGCAAATGAATGGAATATTAACGACTACCTAACAGTTGCACCGTTGGCAGGGCGAAACTGAGCACTAACACGGCTCTCTCTACAGATTGTCAGTGAAAACCCCGAAGCAGCTCGAGGAGAAACGCACCTACTGTCTGTGAAATGCTGGTGCAGATTTTTTTTTTCCTATCAGTCTAACCTTCTGTGTTGATGCATGGATGCTGGTACCCACTTACAGGGATGCCAGATGATCAGTGCAGAATGAAGGTCCCAAGAGAGAGGATCACATGGCTCTCTCTGCCCTGTGACGTCACTAGCAGATGGCATGGGTACCAGCTCTGGCAGTTGGCATCAATGTCACTTTTTAGAGATCAATGAGATAGTGCAGATACACACAGATCTAGAGGCTCCAGGAGACGATGCGACACTCAGCCTGAAAAGATTTGGAAGACCCAAAATGAAAACTGATTATTGAATGAAATTAAAACCTAAGGTAATATAAATAAAGATATACTTCAATTGATGCTGGCTTTGCATGCAAGTATTTAAAGATACAGTGTCACTGTCTTAGAGTATTTGTATGCTCTTTGCCATCTATAACTTCTTATCATATTTCATTCTTAATGATGTAATTATCACATACTTTCACTGTTATTATGTAACACTGCAAGTATGTGGACATTACTAAGAGTTTGTGTGTGTATGTGTGTGTGTGTGTGTGGTGTTGAGGGAGCTGGAGATTGTTACATTGAAAAGTCTCTGTTTTAATGTGCCTATTTGTTTGAAGACTTTCGATGAAAATACTTGCTGCTTCACCCACCAAAAAGCAAAAATGCATTTGAAACACAAATTCTTTTCCCCTTTCATTTGGGATTCTGAACACACGTGCAAAATTGCAGTCAGAATCCTTGGACCGTTCCCGTCAGATATTAGCTAGAGGGAGACTTCTGTGTCTCATAGAACAAAAACACTACGAGAGTGTTTTTTTGTCCAGGGTGATTTGAACAGCAGTAAACAGACAATTACATTCAGAAAAATCTTAAATGTAAAACCAGTCTCAGTATTGTCTTTGATTAAATAAACTGCCAGTGATTTTTATCTTTTCCTTTATTTATTGAATGTTTTTCCCCCAAATTAGCCTAATCCCCTTTTCTTTTAGAAGGCTGGGGAAATAGTGCTCTTTTACATAATTCTTTACTGATCAGAAAGAAATCAGTTTTAAAACTGATCTGATTAACCTTTGCTTTAAATCTCTATATTTTAAGAATGATTTATCTAAATTCACAGTTGTATGAGAACAGCAAATAAAGTTAGGATATTTTTTTCCTAAAAATCCTATAAATTTGTCAGCTAATGGCGAGACAGCACTCCTCATTTCATAAACTGGTTTCCCTTCAATTTTGTTCTCAGGGGAATTGGAATTAATGAAATTCTGCATTGCTATATCATGTTTTTCATTTGCTTGAATTCCACAATCCTTTTGGTGTATTAACTCCAGTTTAAAATAAAAGAGAAATAGAGATAGAGGTGGTATTAGAATAAATGTTTGCTTTTTTATTTCCTTTTGATAATTTGCCTATACAAATTAGTCCTACTGCACGCATAAATGTTTTTGTAATTACTAGTCTGTACAAACTCAGACATTATATTTAGTGTAAAAAATTAGCCCTGGAATCAGTCTTTTTCTTGTAGTCTTCTGAGTAAGTCATCAAATATATTTTAAGTGTATAAACTTTAAATATTGTGCTGGCATTTTTTCAGGTAATTTAAGATTAGAGAACCATGCTAACGCTACCATTTGATGAGCCTGTTGTAATGCCAGAATCCCAGATGTGCAGGAAGTTTTCTAGAGAATGTGAGGACCAGAAGCAAATTAAGAAACCAGAAAGCTTTTCCAAACAAATTGTCCTTCGAGGAAAGAGCATCAAAAGGGCCCCTGGAGAAGAAACTGAGAAAGAAGAAGAGGAGGATGACAGAGAAGAGGAAGATGAAAACGGATTGCCCAGAAGGAGGGGTCTCAGGAAAAAAAAGACCACCAAGCTCCGATTGGAAAGGGTCAAGTTCAGGAGACAGGAAGCTAACGCCCGAGAGAGGAACAGGATGCACGGCCTCAACGATGCGCTGGACAATTTACGAAAAGTGGTCCCCTGTTATTCTAAGACCCAAAAACTGTCCAAGATAGAAACTTTACGACTGGCCAAAAACTACATCTGGGCACTTTCTGAAATTCTGAGAATTGGCAAGAGACCGGATCTGCTCACCTTTGTCCAAAACTTATGCAAAGGTCTCTCCCAGCCAACTACAAACTTGGTGGCAGGCTGTTTGCAGCTCAACGCCAGGAGTTTCCTGATGGGGCAGGGTGGGGAGGCTGCGCACCACACCAGGTCACCCTACTCCACCTTCTACCCACCCTACCACAGCCCTGAGCTCACCACTCCCCCAGGGCACGGGACTCTTGATAATTCCAAGTCCATGAAGCCCTACAATTATTGCAGTGCGTACGAATCCTTCTATGAAAGTACTTCCCCCGAGTGTGCCAGCCCTCAATTTGAAGGTCCCTTAAGTCCTCCCCCAATTAACTATAATGGGATATTTTCCCTGAAGCAAGAAGAAACCTTGGACTATGGCAAAAATTACAATTACGGCATGCATTACTGTGCAGTGCCACCCAGGGGTCCCCTTGTGCAGGGTGCCATGTTCAGGTTACCCACCGACAGCCACTTCCCTTACGACTTACATCTGCGCAGCCAATCTCTCGCCGTGCAAGATGAATTAAATGCAGTTTTTCATAATTAATGAGGAAAATGAAAATAAACAGTGGTCATTCACCTCCCCCGTCTAATTAAGACAAAGCAGATGCTTGTGGGCTGAGTAATTGGCACAACTCTATCTAAGGTGTTTACTAGTTTCTGAAGTGTGTTTCAACTATTGTGAGAATTTTCTATGTAATAATAAATCTCTTTTCGTATGAACTTCTTTTCCTTTCCTTTTGTCTGTAAAGCACTGTGATTCTGTTTCTACTGGCAGGATTTTTTTTCTTGTTTTATTTCCTTTGAAATTCACTTAATTTGTTTGAACAAGGTGTCTGAGAATATACTGTTGAATGAAGACATGCACACAGAATAACTCGATGTCTATTTCAGTTGTACAGTAATTATAAGAATGCATGTTATTAAAATCAGATGAATAAAATGATGTGTTTATAATTATTAGGAATTATATATTATGTATCTCTGAAAATTGAAATTTTTAAATATGGAGAATATCACTAAGCTGATAATGATATCGGAAGATGCATTTGAGGATGTGCAACAAGATAAAAAGCTATGCAATTTTCTGTTTATTAAGGATGAATCTAAATGCATTCAATTGGTAACTATTCCTCTTCAAGTATTTACAGATGGGGCAACATGATATTTGAGTAGGTGGTATCATAATTTTGGAACAATTATTTCAACCATAAAGAAAAAAAATCAGTACTTGTTTTGTATTGTTCGGAAATTATCTGTACAGGTTTGTTATCACGGTGTATGATTGTGTTTCCCACCCCACATTTTTAAAGCAATTAAACATAGATATTTCCACTCGTAAAGGACATCTATTAGCTGTGATATTTTTGTATGGTACTTATTATTTCCTGGTACACAGCTGTTTTGTATCTCTGATGCTTCTCCCGCCCCATTTCAGAAATATTTCGGATTACAAAACCTTATGAACTAAAACAAATTTCTTTAAAAAAATGACCAAAGCGCTTCCAAGAAAAAAAAAATTTAAGTATCTTAAATGAAAGAAAGGAGCTCATGAGAGTTAAACATCCTGGGGAAACAAGAATAAATCCTGGTAACCTTCAACTGGAGCCTAAATTCGGTGGCAAATTTCCAGCAAACACCAGAGTGGATGTTAAAAATGGAAGGTTTTTACTCTGCACCGTTTAAATGTCTGGCCGATGAGAAGCTAAATTCTGTGTGATTAAAAGTTTTCTGACAAAAGGCCACCAAAACTTAGTTTACTAGCTGCTGGGGAGCTAACCCTCTTAAAACAGGGTTGGGTCGCCTCTGGGATAAAAGGCAAGTTGGCTAGCCTCTTGCAAGATGCCCTAGGGTCCAGGTTGGCCTCCCAGGAGGAGGAAGGTGGCCATCCATGCATGCCAACGCGGCAGGAAATGGATGCGCTGGTGGCTGCAGGGTGCGGGTCGGGGTGACACCGGCCACGCTGCCTCTCGTGCGCCCCGTGGGCACCGGCCGAGCTAGAGCAGGCCGGACCTCGGAGAGGATGCAGGTGGCATCGCGCCCGGCCCAGGCCCCAGGGTCGCAGGCTGCACCGCAGGTGTCCCGCCCGCAGCTCCACGCCAACCCCGCGGGCCAGAGAACCGGGCTGCGCGGCTGGCGGAGCGGGCTTGCATGCCGCAGCACCGGGCCTGAGACCCAGCCCTGCACCGGTCGTCGCCCCTATGCCGCCCCATCTGCAGCCCGGGGGACGCGGAGGCCGCTGCAGCAGCTCCCGCCTGGCCAGGTGCGCCCCAGAACTGACCCTGTCCTGCCCTCCCGCGCTGGCCTGACTCGGTGCGCCCAGGCCGCCAGGCCTGCGCCCCATCCCCCAGAGCGCGGCGTCCCCCTGTGCCTCTTAAGCCCCAGGGCCTTTGGCGCGGGCTGCAGCCACATCTGAGGGGCAAAGGGGCCGAGCAGCTGCCGGCGCGAGACTGGGCGGGTGGGGAAGGCGCCCTTCCAAGCGGGTGTGTAAGCACCTGTTCACTCAGATCCCAGGAGGGCAGGGGGAGAAGAGGCATCGTGCCCTCCCGGGGTAGAGAGAGCCGTCTGTCCCCTGTGTCTGTCTCTGCACAGAAGAGACTCGCGCTTGCTTCCTCCCATCTGCGCACAAAACCTGCTCTCCCTGGGACCTTGTCCAGGACTGCCGGGCCTCGCTAAGGCCCCTCAGACACCAAGGCCCCAAGGACTGCTCACCCCAAAGTGGGGACGCAACTGGAAATAGAAGAATGTGGCTTTTTTTTCTTCTTTCAAGACTGTCCTGTTCAGTCCCCAGCAGAATAGGTGTGGCCTCCCAGGCTCAGCTGCTTGGAGCCCAAGCAGCCCCGCGCCTGCTCAGAATCTTAGTTCAGACAGCTTTTGGAAACTGTAGTCTTTCCAGGGTCACAAATTCGAGTTGGAAGGAGGGATGCAACGGGAGATGGTTCTCCTGTCTCCCTCCTGGCAAGTGGGAGCGCTTAAGAAGAGAAGCAGCTGGCTGAACCAGGAAGAAGCAAATGTACTGCAGAAGCTTCTAATCTCGGCTCTGTTCATAAGAAACTCACACAAGAGTGGGCTTTTCAGGCGCAGACCCCAGAGAATAGGAGAGAGAGAGAGAGAGAGAGAGAGAGTGTGTGTGTGTGTGTGTGTGTGTGTGTGTGTGTCTGGGGATTGAACTTGGATCTTTCTCCCACTGAGCTACACCCCTAGGCCTTTTTACTTTATATTTCTGAAACAGGGTCTTGCTAAGTTACTGCGTGCTGTGCTGGCCTTAACCTGCAATCCTCCTGTCTCAGCCTCCCAAGTACAGGTGGGATTACAAGTGTGCACCACCGTGCCCAACTGGGTTCTTCCATAATTTGGATGCTCTGTTGTTTGTGCTCCCTCCTTTGCTGACAGACAAACCGGGGGTACCACGTGTGCATAAAGGGGTGGTGGGTGGATCCGGTGCCTGACTCATCCTTCGGATGCCCCGGTGAGTCCTGGCATGGGAAACACCCAGCCTGCCCCTCATGTGTCACCCATGGCCATGTGTGCTTTTACCCTTAGCAGGGCTCTTCCTGGCCCCTCTTGACTGTAGTTCCAAGAAATCATAGATTCATCCCTTCACCAACATCACAGATGCCACACACTGCAACATCGCACTCTCTAATCTCTCTCTCCAGTAGAAGGGAGCATGGTACAGTAGCGAGTGCAGTTTAGATAGATCGGGAAGGCTTGGCGTCCCATAGGCGTGGGTGGAAACCCATGCTCTTTTCCTGAAATCATGCTCGCCTCACCTCCCAGCATGAGAGATTTCCCCTCTTCTAAACTCTTAATAATTATTGTCTTTCAAACTGACTAGGCATCTCCTTTTTTGAGCTGAATTATATGAATCAATATTTACCTTCTCCCAAGTTTGTCTTTTCTCCTTTATCAGTTTGTTCTTTCTCCTTCTGCAGAACACACACACACACACACACACACACACACACACACACATTTCCAACAAAATAAAGATGTATTTCTCTCCAATGAGAAGGTGTGGTAGGTAGTAGGAACAATGTGGCTGTTCCAAAGGCTTAGGTTTCTTCTACCTTTCTATGCCATTATTCTTAGCATGAGATTTTCGTTTTCAAAGTCATCTCATGGCCCAAGAGAGTTCTAGTCATTGTTGGAGTTCCAGCCATTGTTCCCTCATTCCAGAGAAGAAGGACAGAGGTTGGGGCCCCATTCACCTGATCTCTTTACAGAATATTTGTAGAGGCCTCACACAATGATTTCTACTTAGATCTTATTGACTGCTTCTAGATTTAAGAAAAGCAGGGAATATGTCCTTTATAATAGAGTATAATGCCACCTGGAACAAAACTAGACCCTATGGATAACAAAGAAGAAAATGGGTGTTGGTTAGGCACCTAGCCATGCATTGACTCTGCCATCCATCCACCAATTCCTGCCTTCCTTCACTGGAACCTTTTACTTTCCACCAAGCATCCTCTTCCTGCTTCTATTGTCTCTTTCCCCTTAGATCACAATCATTTGTATTATGAAATGGTCTTTTAAGTCCCACCCCACCCGCTTGTGGATTTTAAGTAAGGTTTATCTTTAAACCCAGTCCTTCTCTCCCCTCCAAATTTATAATCCCAGGCCTCTCATTCTGTGTTTTTTGTTGTTGTTATTGTTTTGTTTGTTTGTTTGTTTGTTTGTTTGGGGTACTGGGGATTGAACCCAGGACCATTTTATCTCCAAGGGAAACCCCCAGCCCTTTCTTATCATTTTTTATTTTGAAACAAGGTCTCACTAAATTGCTGAGGTTGGCCTCAAACCTGCAATCCTCCTGTCCCAGCCTCCCATGTAGTGGGATTACAGGTGTGTGTCACCACACCCTGCTTTGTTCTGTGTTTTGAAGACATGAAAGGAGACAGCTTTGTCTGTCACTCTTCTTGCTACTTGTCTTGGCCATATTCCCCATGCTCCAGTACCCCGGTCCATGCTACCCCAGTGAATGGTCCCGAGGCAGATATGGCGGATACTGACCTGCTGTCAGTCCTCATCACATTTTGGGCATCTTGCTTTCCTTTAAAACTGCTTTCTCCCTCTCTCATCCCCTGTCTCTGAGTCTCTGAGAGAAGAAATTTTCTTATCTTGGAGAGCAGACAGAATGTTGGAGCTGCAATAAGGGTCTCTGCCTTTAGCCACCCAACCTTCCCCGGGAGCTGTTCTGGGTGTGTTCAAGCCCAGCCTCACGCAGAGATACTGCTACTCGTTCCTCTCAGACCTCTGCTTCTCAGTTGGCTTCACTGCGCTTGATACTTTCCCTATGTAGGGGGTATTCTCCCTCTCCCCCAGGGACCCTATTTCTTAATCAGGCTGCTAGTGAAACCCAAATTCAAGACAAAGAGCAGCTAGAAACCAGAGGTGTAGGAAAGGCACATCTGTAGCCTGTCCTTTCACCTGAAAGCCCCTCCTAGCCTTTTTACTCTTTTTCTTTCTACCAAAGTTCTATAATAAATGCCTGACACAGAGGGCCTCAACTTTGTAAACACCTTCTCTCTTTCATCTCCCATGGTCCTTCTCCCACCTCCACCACTCGATTGAGACTGCAGATGCTTTAATATTTACACCTTTGGTATCATTTGAGCAAATCACACTGATGTGATGGATATAGAGAAGCCAGGTATAAGGTTGGAAAAGTAGACTAGAGATCTCATTACAATAAGGCCTGGGTGGAAAGTTTGCTAAGGACATAAGTCTGAGGACCCGGCTCTGTCCAGCTGTGTCCATAAGCTCTGTATCTGTGGGCAGGTGAATCAACTTTGTTGATTCTCAGTTTCCAGTAAAATAAAGATCATAAAAGGTAACGCAATTTCCCGAAGTCCAACGACAGTTCTTCAATCCTTACTCTCTGGCTATCTACACCCTACCAAGCTACTGTGGGTATCAGGCTTTATTAACTCCTCCTCCTTCCCTTTCTCTTTTTCTCCTTCCTCCTCCTCTACTTCCTCCTCCTTCTCTCCCTCAACTTCCTCCTCTTCCTGTCTTTTCTCCACCACTCAGCCCTCCGCACCTCTCTCCATTGTCATAAAGACCCTCTTTCTCCTTCTCCTGTCCCCTCTGCCAGACTAGCCCAGCTGTTCTTCCACCTACCCAATATCTTCACTTGAATATCTCACGGTCCCCTAAAACCCTCCATGTGTTTAATAAAGCCTTCTCCACAACACTACCACCTCCTACTGGCCCTTTCCAGAACGTTGGTGCAGTTTCTCTTGAGTAAACTCTTTGAGCCTTCTTTGATTAAATGAGATTATAAATATGAAAAGAACTTTGTAGAACAAAGTGGTAACTATTTCTCCCATTGCTTTTGTGTCCAGCCACCCCTTTTCCAGTTAGTCTCGGGATCTGTTGATTTCCCTTTTCCACTTTACCTATAGACCAACACAACTGCTTTCTAAGCCCATTTCCCCTCTCCATCTTTCCTCTCTCTTCCCAGCCCATTTCCCAATGCCAAATCAATCTTCCTAAAATCCTCCAATACAACACCTTAGTGTAACACCTTTCGTGATTCTCATATTCTATCTGATAAATGATTAAGTGCATTTTAATTTTTTATTCATCTAATTCCTCCATTGTAAAACTAAAAAACAACTGCTCATATCATAGAGCACTTTAGAATTTACAAAACATTTTGAGTATAGTCACCTTATTTAGTCCCAAGAACATCATCATAAGGTAATAATTCTTAGTTACTCTTATTTTCTAAGAAATAGAATTAGCAAAGTAGTGTCCCTTGCTCATAGGCATAGAGCTAATGGACTTAGTCGGTGTGTCAGAAAGAGAGTGTCTATTTTTTCATCTATTCTAGCACCACAATCGACACAGAAGGCTTCTGTGACCCTGAAAGGTGTGGGAGTTTCTCCCTACCGGCTAGTAGGCAAGGGCTTCTACAGCAGCACACACCAGCTGCATATCCTCTAATCCAATTCAGTTCAGACACTATTTACCTGAGATAGCATCAAATCCCATGGGTTGAGGGTTCTGTCCCCAAGACTCGCCCCCTACTTTTGATGCCAATCACAAGCCCCAGGTTATTTTTACCTGTGTTTCTGACCAACCACATATAAATCAGGGTTTCCACAACCCCCTTCTTGGATTCAACTAATTTGCCTGAGTGGCTCATAGGGCTCAGGGAACTACTCCATTTCCTGGTTGATTATAAAGGGCATCACAAAGGATACAGATGAAGAGGTGCGTAGGGCAGGGTTTGTGGAAAGGCGCAGAGCTTCCCTGAGCGCTCTGGTCACTCCACACTCCAGGAAGCTCCACGTGTTCAGCTATCCAGAAGTTCTCAACCCTGTCTTTGGGGTTTCTGTAGAGACTTCATTGCGTAGGCATGGTGGAAGCATGGACAACTGTGTCCAAACGTGATTGATAAAGGGTGTGATCGAATGCTAATAGGCTAGGTGGGGAAACCCAGCGAGGCTCTATGTTCAGATTCTTCTCAGCCTATCCTCCTTCTCAGTGCTCCTCCCTCCTGGGTATGATGGGCAGGACCCTCTGAAATAAGGAAGTCAAAGCCAGTCAGAGAAATTCTTCATGGCCAGCTAAGACAGAAAGGCAGGGGAAGATTAGAGTTCCTATGACCCACCTTCTATGTCCTTGCAGATGAGGATGAGCAAGAAGCATGGATGAGAACCAAATGTCTATCATAATATCACAGTTGGACAAAGCAGTGTGTGCACACTGTCACCCTCTGGCAATATTCCACAACCCCTTAGTTGGCACCGAAGGCCTATGTACTGGATATCCAACCCACTTTTTTAACCCCAAATCTTATTTCAGTATATCAATGGTTTTCACCCTCACCCTGCCCCAGCTCCTGAAGTCTCTCTTAGGAGCATGGCTAGACAAGCTCTGTCCTGCAGGAACACGCCCCGGAGGTCAAACCTGCTGACTTCATCTGTCTGCCCTCCTGTCTTGCATGGCTCCTCCTGTTAGAGAAGTTCCTCTTCTCTTCCCCAGCTTCTCACATTCACATGTACTTCGAGGTCACCTCCTACACGAAGCCCTCCCCCATCTCTGTAGCCTGTAGTGGCATCTTGCTGCTACAAAGCCACAGCCCTATCAGTGTTAACTAAATTCTTACTGCCTAAATCATGTGATATTTAGAAATCTTATTTAGGTAGTATATCACTATTTAACTTATGGGCCTGACTAGATTAGATACTCCTGGAGAGCAAGGTCAACGCTTCACGCTCTCTGTGTCTCCACTTGTTAGACTCTTGATGCACTGCTTGTAACTGGAGATATAAGCTCTGGTCTTCTTCGTGGATAGCTTCAATCCAAAGGCAAAGCAGTATGAACTTTCCACATTCAACAGCAGTTAACACGGATCAACCACAGCAAGGTTCAGATTTTTCACCTTCCAAGTGAGAATAATGACACATATGTCACAGGGGTTTTGTGAAGATTAAATGAAATCATTTATGAAAAGTGCTTAGCTTGCATCCAGATTCAAAGCAAGCATGCCACGGAAGAGACCAGTTCCTATCTCTGTTACTAATGTGATAACACATACTGACTCCTGTTCCTTCTGAACAATATGAACAGCAATATTTACCAAAGTGCAGCTTAGATCCAGGGAGCATGTTGTGAAGCAAATGTAGTCTAGTCAATGTGATCAGTGTGTTTTAGTAGCATAAAAGTTAAGAGTCCGCCGGGAGTGGTGGCGCACGCTTGTAATCCCAGTACTTTGGGAGGCAGAGACCGGAGGATCCGGGTTCGTGGCCAGCCTC
>PVJS01001756.1:38536-92756 GCA_004027185.1 Glis glis
ACACACACACACACACACACACACACACATATACGTGCATACGCACACACACATACACGCACACACACACACATATACGTGCATACACACACACATACACGCACACACACACACACACACACACACACACACAAACACACATAGTAGTATATATTCAAATGTCAAAAATGTTGTAGGAAACACTGATCTGTAAGATATATGTATGGAAAGGTCTGAGCATTCAGGCCTACACCTACACCCCCACCCTGAACTGTATTGTATCTTATGTCAGACCCTGTCACTCCAGAAAGGTGAGAATTCTTGGGACAATCCCCTACATCATTGCCTGCCAGTTTCCAGAGATGACTTTTGCAATGAAACAGGAACCTCTCAGGTGCTAAGTCATGGACTTTGTTTCTTATTTCTTTCCAGAATTAGAAAAAGGCAGTACTGTGTTTTAAGAACTATGAGGGGAAGATGGTAAAGAATCAGGATCCTTTTAATATTGGGGAGCAAAAGAGGAGCCCAATAAGGGTTGGAAGGACTGCCCCTGCTCCCAGTATTGCCTGCAGGTATTCAATCAAGTCCTGTATCCACCACGACTCTCGTGTTCCTGGACATCAAAACCACACGGGGATCTCTTTGAGGAATGCTGGTTCTCAGGCTCCACCTCTAGCTACTGAATCACTGAGCTCCTTCATTACATGGTTCATGGGCATGCCTACAATCCAGCACCAGGCATACCGCATACCACTGAACGTTAGAAAGAGAAAGGGCTGCTTTGGGTAAGGGTTTTGGAGGGTTTGGTCCATGACGGATTGGCCCAGTTGCCTCGGGCCTGTGGTGTTACATCATGGTGGGAGTGCACAGTAGACCAAAGCTGTTCTCCTCATGGCCAGGAACAGAAAGTAGAAAGAGGAAGAGACTGTGGTCCCACAATACAATTGAAAGGCACACCTTCAATGGCCTAAAACTTACCACTCTTCCCCACTCTTTAATGTTTCCACCACCTCCCATAATGTCACGGGCTGGGAACCAAGCCTTTAACACATGAGTCTTTGGGGAACATTCTAGACCAGACCCAAATTATAGCACTAAATAATGACCCAAATTATAGCACTAAATAATGACCACAGTCTTGAGGATGACAGAAGAAGGCTAGTGAAAGGGCATCTGTAATACCCTAAGCCACAACTTACAGACTTTCAGCTCTCAGTGAGACAGTTGAATTCAGACGATGGAATAGAAGAGGAGGAGGAGAAGGAATTCCAAGTGTCCCTTAGCATTGGTGATGAGAACAAGCCAAGCACAAACGTGACCCGCACTGGCCTCTGTGGAGCAGCAGTGGTCAAGGAGTACCACAGGTGTGTGCCATGTCGAGACCAGGCGCCTCTTCTTTCCAACCTTTGAGTATCGGGTACTCCAGTCAAAACGTTGGAGATGCAGATCGAAGATTCTGGGATCTGTCATTAGAGAGCAATGATCCTCAGCCATGTTGGCCTTCTTCCTGGTTCAATTTTGAAATATGCTTGTACTCAAATTCCAGCTCCTGAACAATCCATTACTTCTTCAAAATATAAGTGAGGTAACTTAGTCATGAGAGATGGTGTTTGTGTGAGACGTTCCTTGAGCTAACGGGACATCCTGGTGGATCACGAGCTGAGACTGTCTCTCCTTGTTTGTGGAGGGGAAATCCAGATGTGCTGTAACACAGGGAGCGTTAAACGCAGCTACCCTCATCTCATGGCAGCGTCTTAAAGGAAAGACCACAGACTAGCAACTAGGGTTACTAGATGGTGCTTGTTATTATAGGAAAATCTGTCTGGGTGCATGTTCTATAAGATCCTCTCAGGCTTAGAAAATCAAAGAGGTGTCCTCCAATACATTTTTAAAAATTATTCTCTATTATATGTGGACAATTGGAAAAAGAAACATCTCAGTCCCTATTGGATGACTATGCAAGGGAATCCCATGTTACATCAGAAAGGATCTAGCAAGAATGCAAACTGAGTGGCACCTTCTGAGGAATAGAAATTTGGGGCAAAAGAGAAACAATTCTCACTTTCCTAGTTGGATAGTTCAGGGTTCCATACATTTCAATTTGTTTGTGACTCAGTGGCCATAGCAAGAGGGGTAGAAATAACATCAACCTTTCTTAGAAAAGAATGTAGAGGCTGGGCGTGGTGGCGCACGCTTGTAATCCCAGTACTTTGAGAGGCGGAGACCAGAGGATCCGGGTTCGCAGCTAGCCTCAGCTCTCTCTCTCTCTCTCTCTCTCTCCCTGTCTCTCTCTCTCTCTCTCTCTCTCTCTCTCTCTCTCTCTCTCTCTCCCTAGTGAGGCCCTCTGCAACTTCATGAGACCCGGTTTCAAAATAAAGTATAAAAAAATAGGGCCGGGGGTGTAGCGCAGAGGTAGAATGCCCCTGGGTTCAATCTCCGGTGCCGCAAAAAAAAAAAGAAAAGAAAAGAAAAGAAAAGAATGTAGAGCAACACTTGGGCAATTCTTCCATATCTTCAATTCACCCTCAAAATCATAGGTCTTGACCTTCATGTTCTTCTGTCTAGACAAGAGGAGAAAAGTGGAGGATTCAATGAGAGGAACTGTCCCTTCATTAATTTTATTTTTTAGTACTACTTCTGATCTACACCTCTAGTCCTATTTTATTTTTTATTTTGAAATGGGATCTTGCTAAGTTGCTGAGACTGGACTTGAACCTACCATCCTCCTGTCTCAGCCTTCCAAGTACTGGGATGACAGGCGTGTGCCACTGCGACAATTATTTCTTGAGTCGCCTCTCTGATGGGTCCTCTGCTGCTCTAGGCAGTGAAGATACAGTGAAGGGAGAGGAAGAGGCAGGCTCAGTTGTGGTGGGGATGCCTGTGTCCTCTCACCCCGTCAGCCCCGCTGCTCATGACCCTCGGCCCCAGCTGTGACACGAGGTGGGGAGAGGACGGACTCTCCAGTGAGCAGGATGGATATGGTTCTTCTCTTTTGGAGCCTGAATAATCAAAGCTGATAGAACACCCACTCATTCAACACAAACTTATTACTAAGCTACAATTTTCAGACAAGGTGTTAGGTGTAGAGGGTATAAAAATGATAAAGATAACTCTACAAAAGCAGAGGTATAAGACAGGAGACAGACATATGAAAATATAAATTAGTAAGCCAAAACTGTATGCCTTTGTGCTGCTCTGACAGAAGGCCACAGAGCGGGCAACTTATGAGGAACAAAAATTTATTTCATCTAATTCTTGAGGGTGGGAAGTCCAAGGTCAAGGCCCCAGCATTAGGCATCTGGCAAGGGCTGCTCTATGCTTCCAAGATGGTGCCGTGGCATTGTGGCCTCTCACAGCAGAGGGTAGAGGTAAAAAAGGGCCAAAGGATGTGTGAAGCCTCTTGTGTGTGTGTGTTACTGGGGATGGAACCCAGGGGCAGTCTACCTCTGAGCTAAACCTCCAGCCCATTTTATTCTTTTATTTGAAACTGGGTCTCACTAAGTTGCAGGTGGCCTAAGTTGCTGAGGCTGGCCTTGAACCTGCAATCCTCCTTTCTCAGCCTCCCAAGTACTGGAATTACAAGCGTGCAGCACCACACCCGGCTGTGTGAAGTCTCTTTTATTCATTCATTTATTCAAGTATTTATTTAATTTTGGTGCTGAGTTTGCCACCCAGGGCTTTGCAAATGCTAAGCGCATGTTCTACCACTGGGCTACACCTCAGCCCTTAGCAAAGGGCTAAGGGTTTTAACTTCAGTCACATAGAAGGAGCATTTGTGACCTAATTACCTCCAAAATGTTCCACCTCTTAATAATATCTCACTGGAGATAAAGTTACAACATGGATTTTGGAGGGATACACCCCTTCAAACCATAGCCATTCGAATGGAGAGGACACAGACACGGTTGTTATCTGTTCAGCCCGTGCAAGGCCATCGAGGGGCCAGAAGAGGACTTTCATGGAAGAGCAGAATCTTAAGCTGGGCAACAGTGGGTCAGAGACATGTCACCGGGGCCAGTGTGGTCATTTCTAAGCTATTTTTCCTACTATTTCCTTCCAGATGGAGATGCAACGATCCTGGCCTCCCCTTCTCTCTTTAATTTGATTGGAAGATATTGGAAAAGAAAATTGGGCACGCCTGGCTAAGCTCTTCCTTCTTTCCAGCCAGGCTGCTCTTACCCGTGCCTATGAGTTCTATGTTAAGAGACTGTGGGAGACCTGCAGGGGTCCAGGGTCTTCTGTGATGACTTGGAATGAGCTGCCCAATTCCAGGGTTGTCTTAGCAAACACATTTAGCTCATGATCTAAATGACACTCTCTGATCTTGAGCTTATCACTGATAAAGTTGATCTCTGGCTTCCACCTGCCTTATTTCTTATCTTATTAATCCACCAGCTTCAAAGAGAAGAGAGGGATGCTACTTATAGAGAGTTCCCTCTAAAAAGCACAGGGGGCTCCCTATAAGTAAGGTCTGAAGACTATCTGGGGGTTTCAGGCAGAAATGTTCGGCTAGGGAAGGGAAGGTCAAAGCCACTTTCAAGAATCACAAGTTCAGTGTGACCCGGCTGTTTGGAATAACAGAAGGGTCAGCCTAAGATGTGCCCCAAGAATCTGGCCAAAGCCCGGCCGGCCACATTGCTGACTGCTGCAGGGTCGCACGCACAGGAGTACATCGGCAGATTTGGCAAACCGAGAGCTGCAACCAAAACCCGGGGAATCAATTAGGCAACAGCTGCAGTGAATGCTGACAGTGCGATGGGAAGGATGGGAGAGGCTTGTGGGATGACTAATAGAAAGAAATAAGAGCCAGGCATGGTGGTGCACGCTTGTAATCCCAGTACTTGCGAGGCTGAGACAGGAGGAGCACAGGTTCGAGGACAGCCTCACAAGTAGTGAGACTCTCATCAACCTAGCGAGACCCTGTTTCAAAATAAGAATAAAACAGGGCTGGGGTGTAGCTCAGAGGTAGAATGCCTCCAGGTTCAATCCCCAGTGCCACACAAAAAAAAAGAAAGAAAGAATAGTACATAGGGCCCAAAGCAAGAAACTGAGGAAGAGAAGAAAGGTGAAAAAACAGACTTGCGTTTGTAGTTTGGACCAGGTAGGTGGGAGATAGGTAAGTTATGAGGACCTTGGTTTTGAACTTGTGGAGAGTAAGTGCCTTGTGGAAAGTCCTGACTGGGTTATGTGACAGCCAAGATGGTGCTGCTGCTATGTCTAGAGTTCAAAAGAGAGGTCTGAGCTGCGGTTGCAGACAGGGGCGGGGATGGGCTCAGAGTGAGGGGCCTGAAAAGCAAAGAGGAGAAGAACAGAGCCCTGGCTCCTGGTACTTGTGAACATAGCTCCTCTCCACTGTTAAATATCCACAGGAGAAGCTCTCTGTATTGGGGGTCATTGGATTCCTCCCCAAATTACTCTGTGGTTTGAGTATGCTTTGTCCCCTCCCAAACTCATGATGAAACTTGATTGACATTGTGGTGGTACTGGTAGGTGGGGCCTTTAAGATTAGGTTGCTAAGAGGGATGGATGCTACTCTGTAGGGACTGGAATAGTTCCCTGGAGCATGGGCTGTCACAAAGCCTGCCCAGCCCTCACGTCAGTCTCTCGCCTCCGTGCCCACTTGTGCTTCTGTCTTTCTATCATGTCACGATGCAACACAAGGCCCTCCCAGATGTGGCCACCCGGTCTTGGGCTTTCTGCCTCCAGAACTGTGAGCTACATGAACTTCTTTCCTTGATAAATTACTCCCTCTCAGGCTTTCTGCAATGGCTATAGAAAATAGACTAAGCAAGTGATGACACCAGGTCTTTGATTTCTAGACATGAAAAAAGCTATATGTTCCTAAAGTCATATATAAACACATTACTATTTGTAAATGTAGATTTCTCACACCACTGATCCCTATTGTCAGAGGTCCCCTTTGACACAGAACCTAGAAACAGAGGGAGAGAAGAGACCATGTGAGTTAGAGGACACCCTCCCAATCCCTCCACCCCAGATAATGAAGCGAGGCCATTTCCCATGGAAGAGAAAGGCACTGAATATTAGCTAATGATTATTGGACCTATCCATGACTGTCTCTATGTGGACTTCTTCACACTTCATGTCATGTATTAATCCCAACAGTGCAGACAGATGGGTTTGGTTTAATAATTTTATTTTGCAGACAAGATCGAGTTTCAGAGCAGTGAAGCAATTTTCCCAAACTCAAAGAGCCAATAAATGGTATGTCTAGAGTCCAAGCTCAGGCTGCTTGACCAACAACCTGACAATCACTTCTTGAACTTTGGTTCCCCAGAGAACCCACATTTCATGAGGCTTCTTCAAGGCAGGCCCTATAGATTAGAATGATTTAAATTACTGTAATGAAATAACTGAGGTAGGCTACTTACAAAGAAAAGAGGCCTCTTAACTTACAGTTTTGAAGGCTTAAAGTCTAAGATTGGGCACCCCATTGGTTTGGCCTCTGGTGAGGGCCCAGTAGTAGATAGCATCATGGCAGAAGCGTGTGCAAGGGGGAGTGATCACATGGCAAAGAAGGAAGCCAGAGAAAGACTGGGTCCCTCAATCCCTTTTGAGAGCACACCACCAGTTGACATAAGGACCTCCCACTAGGTTTAACCTCTTAAAGGTCCCACCTCCCGACATCGGTACCCTGAGTGACCACCAAGCTCCCAGCACATGAGCCTTTTGGGGACAAACCACATCCAAGTCATAGCACCCATCCAGGTGCTTCATGTCTACTATCTCATTTAATCCTCCCAATAACATACTGGATATATACAGTTATTAGCCCCGTTAGGAAATCAAGGCACAAAAATTAGCCCAGAACTATGTGGTTAATAAGCAGTAGAATGAAAATTCCACACAAGAGAATTGTTTCCAGAATGCATACTTCACCTCCAAACAGAATTACCCCACTTAAAAGAACCAACCTTAGGCCGGGCGTGGTGGTGCATGCTTGTAATCCCAGTACTTTGGGAGGCGGAGACTGGAGGATCTGGGTTCGCGGCCAGCCTCAGAGCGCTCGCTCTCTCTCTCTCTCTCTCTCTCTCTCCCTGTCTCTTTCTCTCTCTCTACCTAGTGAGGCCCTCTGCAACTTCGTGAGACCTGGTTTCAAAATAATGTATAAAAAAAAAAATAGGGCCGGGGGTGTAGCATGGAGGTAGAACGCCCCTGCGTTCAATCCCCGGTACCGCAAAAAAAAAAAAAAAAGAACCAACCTTAGCATTCAAATTTTGTACTGATATTAAAGTATGATCTGTTTCAAACCAGCAGGGGAGAGAAAATGATAAGTTATAAGACAAAATAAAAGGAAAAAATAAAAATAAAAGTTGTATGATAAAATAAAAGGAAAAATTGAAACACTTCAGTTCTTGCCTGTCTGTACTGGGCCAATGACTATTTCTGGGTAATAAAACACCCACGTTGATCAACTAAGTTGCCCAGTCTGAGCGGGAGTTTTCTCTCTAAAAATCTGGTGTTAGGGGAAATAGTAAATGAACTCTTAAGCTTTCAAAATGATAATCTAGCATTACTTAAAAGTCTACAAATTTGTTCCTAAATGTATTTAAATCTTGCCAGTGAACATGATGCTGGTTATTAAAAAGTAATTCTGGAGAAATTAGCTTGCAGCTACAAAATTAATATAATTCATTTATTACTTGCAGCCACAAATCAAGATGCTGTTAACACTGCTACACACAATTTAATATGCACAGTAAGTTTCCATATGGCTTCAATTTTAGGTTTCTGGTCACTCGATTGAATCATTTACAGAATAGCCCAGCGTTTAGTCAGAGAGTGCTTGATCCAACCAACTATGAAGCATGTACCTCCAAACCGAGGAATTGAAGCCTTGGTTTATTTCTTCTTTTTTATCATATAAAATAAGTATACACTTTTAAATCTATAGGCATGCTATTGCTTAGAAATTATTCATGGAAGAAAAACAAAAAGCTCTCAATCTCCAATAAAATATTAGCAAAGATTCTTGTAATTTTTCTGGTCCCCAATTTTCTTCTACTTTTCACTGTTTTCTCTTAGAATAAGAAGGAGGAGGAGGAGGACACACACACACACACACACACACACACACACACACACTCCTAATTGCTTTAAGAGACTAAAATAAAAGTATTATTCCAAGGTTTAAATCTTCTTCATGATCTTGGCAGAATAACATGTTGTAGTGTGGGTTTCATAGCTAGATCCTATGCTTCCCTTTAAAAGAAGTTCAAGTCCTGCAATGAATGAGACACATAGCTTGCATCATCCCAGAAGAGAAATAAACATGGTGATTCCATTTTATTTCCCAGGCCTAAAATATAGGGACTATATCTGTTACCTGGGTTTCCTTAGTGTCTAGCTTTCTGGGAACCTGTGTCCCTTGATGTGCCTCCCTGCCTCTCGGCTGGTTTTGTCGAGGGCCGCTTCTATCCTGCCTTACCCACTCCCACCATGAAGGCTGGGCAAACAGTCCAGAGGCCCCAAGCTGCTTTTCCTCCAGAATTTACCCTTGCATCTCTTGACCAGTCCTGATAAAGTCACTGCATTTCACTCTATCCGTCTTTCCAGATTCTTTCCTGCTGTCACTTCCAAAAGCTAAACTGAGAAGGGGAACCTCTGATTGAGAAAAAATGTTACTGACAGAGATTACCTTCTCACCTTAATATCTGGCAATTGCGTTCTCTTGCTTCTGTTCCTTGTAGGAGGGGCAGAGCATTGAGAGGGAAGGAGGAGGGACTGGGAATATGGAAGGGCAATGCCCTTTTGCTGTGATTGCACCAAGCAAGGATGTCCTCACTAGGAAAGGAAGAAGAAGGGAAGCAACTCATCTAAGAGGGAGACAACTGCAGAAGATTGCTATTTGCAAAGTGACACAAAGGTGTACATCTCTGTGAAGTCTTTTGTGGTTTGGTCCTAAGCTAAGGAAAGTAGAATCATTAGAAAGTTGTGATAGTCAATCTACTTTGTCAACTTGACCTGATCATGACACACCCAAGATCATGTGACTTTGGGTGTGTAACAGCAGATTAAACAGAAAGCCTGCCCTGAATGTAGGCAGCAGGATTCTGATAGGTGCAGGACTTAGATAAAAGTGGGAGAAGCCGCGTAGAGCAATGCGCGACTCTTTCCAAAGAAAATGCATCTGCTCTCCCCTGATATCGTCGGCCTCCAGCTCATAGAACTGGAACTTCGCCATTTCTCTGAAGAGCTTCTTGATCTTCTGCTCTTGTCTGAGATCTTCAGCCTCCAGCCCTTCAAACTGAAACTTCACCATCGTTTCTCCGAAGAGTTTCCTGATCTTCACATCTTGGACTGGGACTGAATTAGTGGTTGCTCCGATCCTAAGACTCCAGCTCTTAGACCGCTCGACCAGCTACTGGTTCCTCTGACTCTCCACGTGCAGTCAGAACCTGGGCCTACATTGCTTCAAACTGTAAACCCATCTGATAAATCCCTTTTTCAAATATACTCATTCTGTGAATTCTGTTAATCTAGTGAACCCTGTCCAATACAAAAGTCTATAAAGATCTATAAAGAAAATTAGTTAACAGGGACTAGTGAAAGAGAAACCAAATTACACCCAAGAGTTAATTTCCCAGCTTGTTATAATCAGGATGCCTTCCTTCTGAATCATACTTTTTCTCTCTCTCTCCGTGTGTGTGTGTGTGTGTGTGTGTGTGTGTGTGTGTGTGTGTGTGAACCCTGGGCCTCCTGCATGTTAGGCAAGTGCTCTGCCACTGGGTTATACCCCAGCCCTCGAATCATACTTTTAAGTATTATTTTACATGGGTTACCAAAGCAATCCTTTTGACATATAGTGTAAAATAAACAAAATTACCTGTTTCAGATGTGGAAATACAGAGAAATTCAATGCTTCACCCCAATTCACATTGTTAGCAAGAATTTAAATTAGACTCAAGTCTTTCAGCAGCTGGTCCCATAGTTCTTCCAAAGCATTCCTCAAAAAGTTCAGGTTAGTGTCTAAGTTTAGTTATTTTAATAAAATAATGGTAAAATCTTGCTTTAAGAATGAGAAAGGGTGAGGGACTGGGGGTGGGAATTGGGGGAGGGCTAATTGACCATTGTGTGCATGTATACTTCTACCACCCTGAAACCCATCAAGAAGTATGATTACAATGCACCAAGAAAAAACTTTAAAAATCTAAAAAAAAATGAGAAAAGTTTGAATTGTGTCTTTCCTAGAAACAGTATTTCATAATATCTCTTTTAAGAGTTTTAAGAATCAACTGGCTTTCCTTGAAAGTTTTACTACAAACCTAAACACATAGGATGTTTGCTTGCAAACATTGTAAATCTGTTCATCAATTTGAACATAGACTCCAAAACATGGGAAAGGGTCTATACTGGTAAGAGAACTGAGAGCCACTAACAGATTTGGCTCACTTATCATAGAAGCTCGCAAAAAAACACTGTTTAAGAAAACCTTAGAGGAAAAGAAAATTGGAGTCATGGATCCCCTTGGTCATCCCCCCAAACTAAACATGTGTCATCTATCTCTCTCTTGACTTGCTTGACTTTATTATCTCCTCATATTGTATTTATTCACCTTATTAACCTCTTAAATTCTGTAAAAGTCCATGTGAATCCATGTTGTTTCCATCAAACTGTACATCCCAGTCATACTGTTGACTCTCCTGGCACTCAACATGGTATCCAACACGGTATTCCACACACAGCAGGTGCTCACCAAATGCTTAACCAAATCCATTTATATTGTATCCAGAAAGTCTTCAATGGGTTTGCCCAGTGCTACCCCTGTCAGAGAAGATGAGGATGAGTCTAATTTGTGTTAATATCTATTTGAAATGCTAATTTCTTATTTGGTTTCTGAATGCCAAGTATCCAGGCCACCATGTGGAGTCTGACATATAGGCAGTGTAAAAAAGGCACCACACAGCATGAATAAAAGATAGCTGTATATCACATGTATCATTTCCTCCAGGGGACCCCAGAAGGAAGTAGAGTTTCTTTTCATGTCTTTTAATAAGTTTGGAAAATAGCAGGTGCTGCCTCTCTAAGAAGCCACTTACGTCAAAAGGTTGGTCAGAGGTCAGCTATAAAGCTACAAGGATATTAGTAAGAAGTGCTAGTTATTTGTTAATGGAAGGAAAAACTCAGCTTCAAAGGGCAGAAAGCTAGGCAGGAAAACAATGAGGCGGAGAAGAATTGCTCCCTTCTGATTGGAAAAGGGTCATTATGGGGGATCACACTGAGGAGCCCTGGGGGCTCTGAGCCCTCCCTCCCAGCACATCCTAAGCCATGGGGGGCAGGGAACCACGTGGACCTGAGAGCTGAACAGATGCCAAGCCGGGTCCCTCTTTCCACAGAGACACGGAACTTCACAATTGCATCTAGGGCTCTGAATCATGGAAAAGAGAGAGGGGAAATGAGAGGTCGACTTTCCTGCATCTGCAGGGACTGCTGGACTGTGTTGTCCAGTCCAGATGTTCCAGATGACCTGTTGGAATTTAAAACCATTGGACTAAGAGGAGAACTGAAAGCAGTTACTTGATGACAGTTGAAGAAGAGTGAGAAAGTATACAATTATTTACATGATCGGATTCTTAAAAACATGTTCTTATTATTATAGCATTTTCTAAGTGTTATGTAACACCGATAATAGTGCTTAGAGTTTTAAACAGCTGTGTAACAAGCACTCACCATTCTGCTTAGTGTCACTGTTGCTCTCTTCCCAAATAGAATAAATTTCTTTCTTCCAAGAATAATCTCTTTTTACCTACACCACACATTCTGGCTCTGTGACCATAAGTGTATTGACTGTCTGACCCGGACAGCCAAAGGTGGCCTTACTCAGTGAGATCTCTCTCTCTCTCTCTCTCTCTCTCTCTCTCTCTCTCCCCCTTCTCAGTACTGGGGATTGAACCCAGGGGCATTCTATCAATGAGCCATACCCCTGTGGTGTCAGTCAACATTCTCAGTGCTATAATCCCTAATGACTGGCCACAAAATTTAGAAGAAGGAAGATTTTTTTGCTCACAGTTTGCTTGGAGTTTTGGGTTCAGTCCATGTGAGGCCAGGGTCCATGGATCTCAGGGAATGATGGCAGGAAGCAGAGAGAGCACAAGGGCTTTGCTCCTCACATCATGGAGGCCAGAAACAAGAGAGAGGGAGGGAGGGAGAGGGGGAGAGAGACAGAGAGAGAGTGCGAGCTCAGGGAACAGAGGAACCACATAATCCTCAAGGCCACACCCACAGGGACCCTTCCTTAGCAACCAAGCCCCACTTCCAACATTGCTACCTTGTTTCCGTGAGGGCTAGGGGGACATTCTAAGTCCAAACCATTATACTCTGCCACTGGCTCCCTAGACCTTACGGCTACCTCACAATGCAAAATGCATTTAGTCTATCTCCAAGTGTTCCCATAGTCTTAATACTTTTATCATCACTCAAAAGTCCAGTCTCCTCTGAGACTTGAGGTAAATTCTTGACTGTGAGCCCCTGTAAAAGCAAAAAGGAAGTTATATACATCCAATATGCAATGGCACAGAGTAAACATTTGCATTCCAAAAGGGAGGAATAGGGAAATAGAGTGAAGGAATGGGACGAAAACAGTATTGAAATCCAGCAGGGCAAGCATTTGATCCTGCAACTCCATTTCTGGCATCCAGGGCACATGGTGGTGAGATGTGATCTCCAAGGGGCCTTGGCAGCCCTGCCACTATGGCTTGATTGATTGCAACAGGTAGCATATTGGCTCTTCTAGCCTGTCTGCATTACTCACAGCTTGCAGCATGTCCTTGCAGTCATTCCACATTTTTGGCCTCTCTAAATATCAGGTGTTTTTCTTGCAATCTTGGCTTCACCCTTACAGCTTCACAAATTGCTCCATTTGGGCCTGCTTTCAGGGATCCTGACCCTCTACACACTGCCTGGCTTCCCAGGCCTTCTTTTGAAATCTAAGGGGAAGCCTCCATGACCCTTTTTTTTTTTTCCAGCAAAACCAGCATTACATAAATGCCAAGATCAACTGCCACCAGGAAAGGTAGTCATGCCCTCTTTAACCACTGCCACCAGGCCCTGAACAATCACAGCCGCTGGACCTGCATCCATCCAGGCCACCATTGTGCCTGTCTTCATCTGGACTGCCACTGGGCACACCTCCACCATGACTGCCACTGACTGCACCTCTATCATGGTTACCACTTCCTCCTTCCTTTCATTCATCTTACTTTCTTCTACGATACCATTTCTCTGGGCCCCAATTTTACACATCCCTTTCTGGCCAAGCTCTAAGTTTATAAAATCTCTCTCCTTTACTTTCCATTCCTGAAATTCAGTGTACAATACATTGAATGCAGACATCAATATCGATAATGCAGTTTGGATACTTTGCTGTTTTGAGGTTTCATTTGTCAGCCTTATCAATCACTTTAAATTCAATTTCATGCAAAGTTTCAAGACATGGGCAAACTGCCAATAAGTTCCTTGCTAGAATGTAACATGTGTGGCCTCTACTCCCTTCTCCTATGGAATCCTCTTTACGCTCTAAAATCTCCGGAGCACAGTCTCTACCATCCACCTTTCTAGCCACATTCTGGCCCTTCCAGCTCCCTCTCACAAACCAGTTCCAAAGAGTCACAATCCACATGTTCAGACTTAGATATAGCAGTGACCCCACTCCTCTAGTAAGAATTTCTGTCTCAGTCAATATTCTCATGGCTATAATCCAAAAAGACTGACCACACAACCTAGAGGAAGGAAGATTTATTTGCTCAGTTTTCTTGGAGATTTGGGGTTTGGTCCATGTGAAGCCGGGGTCCATGGATCTCAGGGCATGGTGGCAGGAAAAAGAGAGGGGGAGCAGAGCACAAGGGCTTTGCTCCTCACATCATGGAGGCTGGAAGCAAGAGAGAGCGAGAACAGGAGGGAGAGGAGCCAAGGCCATACCCCTAGAGACCCCTCCTTAGCAACCAGCCCCACTTGTTTCTGTGAGGGCAAGGGTGACATTCTAAATCAAAACCATTACAACCCCAGCCCTTTTTATTTTTTTTTTATTTTGATGCCTGGGAATTTCCTCCTAGAGGCTGGCACTGTGGGTGCTAGACTACGCCTCTTGTATTCCTACTTTTGACTCCACATGGCCATCACATTAGCCCAAGTAAGGAAGTTCCACAACACTGTGAGGACTGACCCAGGAGGTCGGCAGCCCTTCATGCATTCTCAAAGATATTCCAGAAGGGAATCGTGGGTCCCCAGCCCCTGGCATTCAGTCTAGCATGCATGTACAGATTAAGAGTGGACATCTACCCTTGGCCGTCCATTTGTCTGCCTTTCTATTACATGAGCATAGCTCATAGATGATATTTTCAGGACCTGTCTTAGAGAATATGACTTGGGTATGTGTTTAGTTTGGGTTATTGGGATATATTTATGTTGGTCTCAGTCATTTCATATCTTGGTATATTATTCTCTAAGTTTTACATAATGCAGATAATAGTGCTTAAAGGTTTAAATAGCTGGGAATGGATTCCCTAAAGTAGTCCCACTATCCCCTATGCCGACTTAATCCTATACTGAGACACAAAGCTGCAGTACCAGAGGTCGGTTAGCATAGGAGGGTGTCCCGTAGCATGTGGCATGCATGATAAATGAGGAAAATGAGGAGCCAGAGCGAGTTAGTGGAAAGTTCTTCCAATGGTCAAACTGTATACCTGTAAGGGGCATTTTCATTGGTATCCATATCTGACCCAGGAGAAGTTCTCTCTTATCAGAAATGTACCTGATAAGGCAGTATGTTAGAATACAAGTGCAGCATCTATTTTTTCCCTTTTGGATGCAATAATACATTCAATAAAGCTAGAAAGAAAGTAACATTTCAACTGTCATTTGTAAAGATATGTTGGAATGTTCAATAAAGCAAATGCAAAATTGCCAAATCTTGATTTGAACATATGTGAAGTATATCTTCTTTGCTAATCATTAAATTTATTTGTACACACACATACATAGAAAATGCAGATAAAATGATGGGCCATTAAGCAAAAGCAATATTGAGATCAACTATGGTAGAGGAAATCTGGCTTTCTACTATACTAAAACATTGCATAAGTAATCTAATATATGAAGAGATGATGAATTGTTGTATAGCCAAAAAAATTCAGGAAAAAGGTATTTTAAAGTTGTCAATAAGCTAATTATTGAAAATATATTTGTTGGTCGTTTGTTCATCAACAGATGAATGGATAAAGAAACTATGGAACACACACAATGATGTTTTACTCAGCCATAAAGAAAAACAAAATTATGCCATTTGCAGGAAAATGGATGGAACTAGAGAACATCTTGCTAAGTGAGATCAGCCAGACTCAGAAAATCAAGGGCCACATGTTTTCTCTTATATGTGGAAGCTGGAGAGAAAACAGGAAAGAAAAGGAACTTTGTAAAAATGAGGAGACCATCAGAACAGGGGAAGAATCAGGGGAAGCAGGAGGGGAGAGGACAAAGGAGGCTCCAGGAATGAAAGAGAGATCAAATAATGTTATGTTTGTATATGAATGTATCATTACCAATCCCACTAGCATGTACGGGGAGGGAAGAGGAGAGACAGGGTGGGATGGGAGGAAAACATATCAAGAGATGTTGTGTACATATATGAACATTTCACTTTGAATCACACCATGAGGTATAACTACAATGCACCAACAAAAAATTTAGAAATAAAAAAAAATTATAAACAAGCACATTTTGGACTTCATAAAATATGTAGCATTTTCCACATTATTGAAACATCAATAATGTGTTGAGATTCCTTTTCTTGTTTTAAGCAAATATTTATTTGGGGTCTAGTTTTGTAGTTGTCTTTTTGTTAAAGTTCTTCCTTTCCACTAACCATATAAGCTCCAGGATCCACAGCCCTGCTTCTGCCTCTGGGTCCAGGGTTGGAATAGATGAGCAAAGGTGGCTAATCCCAAGCCTAGCAAGTTCAAGAAAACAGAGACAACCAGAGAGTTTAAAAGGATAGAAGAAGGCATTTTTTAATTCAGATTAGAATGCATGAGCATCGAGTAAAAGCCAAGACATTCAGAATAGTAGAAGGAAAAAGTCAATATATATTAATAAAATATTTTAATTGCAGATGATTTTAATAGAAATGCATTCTATTTTCTTTCAAGTCCACAGCAAGATAAGTTAGTTCAATAACATATTCGGGTGCACATATCCTTCAGTTGATAAATAAAAAGCAATTCATTTGCTATTTAGGGCCAGTTACTATTTTGCATGAAAACAGTTAACATGGTCCTAAAATTCTAAACAAAGCTGTGTCTCTTGAAGGCAAGGGGTTCTAAAAGCATAGATTCTAGACTCACCCCTCATGGAGGTAAACCTGGCCGGATTGCCTAGCAGCTTTGTGACCTTGTACAGGTGACTCCCTCTCGCTGAACACCAGTTTTCTCCCTTGTACGTTTCACCAACAGTAGCACCTGCCTCATAAGGTTGGCGTGAGGAGGACATGAGATAATGAGAGTATGCACTGACAACTAACGGGGTCTGACCCAGAAACCGGGCTGAATTCATGCTACCTCTTACCTGCTCACCAAACACCTTCCTTATAAACTATGATAAAAAGAAGCTCAATTGAGCTAGGGTGAGTTGCTATAAAACTCGAGTCAGATGGAAGCCCAATAAGTTTGGCTGAACAAATTGCTTTGTCTTTAGCCTAGTCACACTGTGGTGGAAACTCTGACAGGTCATGCGGTGTAACACTGACGGGAGACGATGGCAAGCAGGATATTAGATTAGCCACGAGCATAGCAAGTGATTGATGTCATCTGTAACCCTCTAGGATTTCTCTGCATTGCTGTGCCGACCAATTTAAAGCACAGTGTTTATTCTCTCGGTCAGATGTTTGAATTCTACATTTTCGCTGAGCATCTCCCATCCGCCTAACAAAATATGGAAAAGAATGACAAAAACAGAATAAATCTCCAAGTGGTTAATTGTCATGGCAATAAAACTGAAATAGACTTGTCACGTGATCGAAGTACAAGATTCTAAGTTCTGGTAACTAATTATTCCCAAATAAATGTTTAAGAATTTCCTGCTTTAGTGCAATTCTATTGCAGACTAGCAAGTTGAAGGAAGAAAATATTAGCGTTTCTTCGTTTGAAAAATTTGCACTGAGCCTACCATAAGAGTGTTTTAGAAAAAGAAACACAAATACCACTACTATGCAAAAAAAAAAAAAAATCTTGGAGTTTCCAGCCTATACTCAATGTCTGTCTAGAAAATAATATATTAATTGCAGAGCGGGTTCTAAAAAGACCATAAGCTTTCAAAGATTCTTAAAGAATTTCCTACTAAAATACAAAAGAACTTAATAGAAGTCATGTACACCGTGTTCAAAAATAAAGAATAGGCAAGAATTGATGGTTTTTTTTAATGCCTCTCATACTCCATAATAAGCTTATATAAAAAGTTAACATTTTCTTCAATGTTAGGACAGGAAGTATGGTATAAACGGGCAGGTTTATGTTACGTTTCCTAATTAAAGAGTCCTAGGATTTTATGTGATCAGTAGTGTTTCATCAAATGTATTTTCAAGCCACTGGACACAGGATGCTCACAATGCTACTGTCAAATTCCATTTTATTAAATTATAGACATAAATAGTAATGGCTGACCCAGAAAGAAATGCTACAAAGGAAGGATGGAGGAAGAGTTCTTGTTTAAGATGCTCCAGACCGTGTGTTGTTACCACTTTCTCCTAAAATTCCACGGGAACGCACGAGAGGTTTAAGCATTAAGGGCACAGCCGCAATGGAAATGTGGGGACTTGAGAGCTGCGGCAGATGAGAACGGAGAATAAACCCTCACGTCTACAGCAGAAAGAGAGGAAACACAAAGGAAAACAGTGCAGCACTTCAAATCAAGGGGGGAATCCCGCCGCCCAAGTGGAGCATCGCCCCAGCGGCCCGAGGAGGCTGGGAAGAGGCTGGCTATTAACAAACGGAATGGGAATTTAAAATAAGTAGGGCAGTTGCATTGTCTCTGCTCCTGAATCTGGCATTAGGCTGTGGCTTGAAATGATTTCAGAATTCTGACCTCAGAGCCTTAGTAATTGGCATGAGGCAGTAGAAGCAAGATTTTTTTTTTTTTGGATTGTATCACTGAGCTATACCCCAACCCTTTTTATTTTGAAACAAGGTCTCACTAAGTTTCTGAGGCTGACCTCAAAACTGCCATCCTCCTGGCTTAGCCTCCCAAGTACTGGTATTACAGACATGTGCCGCCATGCCCAGCTTAGCAAACAGCATTCTAACATGCATATGGCCACTAAAAAAATGGTCTCTGTATGAGGAGAAAAGTCACCTGTACCCTTTGAAGACAAAGCCTGTCCTCCACCCCATGCCTTCTTCCTCTATCCAGTTAGCTGAAGCAGGGTTTCCACCTCAGAACACAAACCCACAGTCGCCAGGAAGTTTCAGTCGAGCCCAAGAAATAGCTCTTCCTAACCATTCTGCTTCAATTAGATACTAGCTACGCTAGGAGCATACCAAAAAGAATTGCCAACTATCCCTGGAAAACTTCAGCATGAAGGAGATGCAGTAATTGGTAAGCAGAAGAAACTCTACCCAGAAAACACGGAATTAACACTAAACACAGAAGGAAAAACTTTCAGAGCATTATCCTCCAAGAGATCTGGGAAGCTATCACATTCATAAACTTAGAGCAGAGCAGGCTACTATAAAAGCAAAAACAAGCGGTGAAAGCTCTCTCATCAATGAAAGACAGATTACTAGGGGAAAAAATGGACAGCCTGAAGGGCAAAAGGTAAAGTACTAAATACTGCGCCCATGTTTCCAACAGTACTCAGTCACCATCTCTTCTATCAGGAAACACACCAAGAGAGGTTGTATGCATATATGAATGTATTAATTTGAATCTCATTAAGATGTATAACTACAATGCACCAATACAAAATTAAAAATAATTTTTTAAAAAAGCCTGGAAATATAGGGGACGTACGTGTTCAGGGTAAACAGCCATTTAGTTTGACTGTGTTGGAGGATCCAGAGCAGAGAGAACAGTGGGAGATGCTGTAGGAGTGTGGATTGGGGGATTGCAGGGAGAAACTGAGGACCTGGGGCTGCAAGAAGTCAGCAGCTGGGCACTGCAGCCACAGAGGGAGTAGAGACGAGCCTCAGCTGCCTTTATCTTCCTCTCACTCTGATGAGAGCTAATCCCAGGAGAGCCTACAAGTACAACAGAAAACATCTGGCTGGATACCTCAGTGTAGGAGCAAGAGCAAAGCACTTGCTAGCAGCTGCAGTTCTCTGCAGGTTTGGAGGAAAGGATGCAGGGAGGCTGCCTGAGCCACACCAGAAGAATGTCCCATCTCGGGCTAAGACACACTTGATGGTTAGGAGCTAACCAGCCATAAGCAAGGACGTGCACCTGTATCCTGAAAGACTCCCATTCCAAAGTATTCCCACTTCCAGGAGCAAACACCCTGCCCAAGCCAGACTTTTTTTTTTTTTTTTTTGCGGTACCGGGGATTGAAGCAAGCTAGACTTTAAATAAAATTGTTTTTTCTAAACCCAATGCACATCAGTGGGGGAGATTTATTTCTGGGTGTAGACAATCAAGGTGGCATTTACACTTGTGTCATTGGCGAGCACCGTAATGGTGCTGTGCTGGTAAATGTTTAACAGCTGGCTCTGCAGGGGGAAAGCCTCTATTGTAGCACTTTCCATTTTGGAGAGTGCGAATACTCTCACCAGGGCCAGTTTCAAGCTACCAATGTAACACCAGTGCCTCCAGTATTGGGAAGAGATGTAGGGACCATGTCAACATGGTCATGATGACAGTCCTCCCTCCAGCCTTGTTCTTTACCTCCTGTGATTTTTCTGACCTCATGTGAATCCTCCAGAAATCAAACACCTAAAAACGTTTTCTCTCCTTTGAAAATTAGCCAGCTCCTCGTCGGCATGCCTTGAAATTCACTTGCCTAATACTTGCCACCATGGAATGGAACTCCATCATTTAAATAGGTATTTAGGCGAGAACATAGATAAATGTCCAAGAGAACAACCATAGAAAACTCAGTCCCGAACCCTATTAAAATGACACAAAACAGGGGGGGAAATCCCCCTCTGCTTCTAAAAAGCCGGAGACAAATCTGGACTCCATTCTACTCTTTTCCCAGAGCTGGAAAGAAAGTAACTAGTTCATAAATTCCATCAGGAGCTTGGGGATTTTTGATGTAATGAGTTTTACAGTTTCAGAGGAGAATGCTTTGCTAATAATTATGTAACAGTAATTAAATCTGAAAAAGGCTGTACTCTAACTATGTTGATTTATTGCGGCTCCCACAAAGTACTCCTTGAGCGTGTATTGGAGTGTGTGTGCTGACTCCCTCCAGTTTTCTTTAAATTCTCACAGAGCACTGGGTCACAGATGGTCTGAGCTGCTCTATTTTCCCTATTAAATTCCTAATAATCTTTTTCTGAGGCTGAGTCATGGAAGCCTGGGGATTTCTCATTTTAATTAGAAGGTTTAAGGAGCTAACTCTGTTTGAAATTTTCTCCTAGGAGGAATGGGTGCAGGTGAGCCCATTCAGAAGAATGACACCGAGCCGGGGCCAGGACCGCATTTCCATATTAGATTGCAGTTCATTTGGCTCCGATCCCGTTTCAGAGGCTGACGATGCATTGTCTGAATTTGAAGAGTAAACTTGGAAAAATAGGACTTATTGGGGGATCATTCTTTTGGGGGACATATTTGTGTATTTGGTTCCTGTCTTTACTTTGCATGTAGGCAAGGATCCAGGATTGTGAAGTTTATTATTCCAAAAGAAGTATAAATCATATCCATATAAATAGAGCCATTGTCATCAGAAATAGATTTGGGGACCATTTGTCTTTCTTTGTGCTATGATGGTCTTCCTTTGGCCCCATCAGACTTACATTTTAGAGCTCCCAAGTTCTGGGCAGCTTCCCATTCAACATGGTCTTTTGGATTCGGTTTTACTCCAAGAGTATAAAAAATGCATATAAAGAGATAGGTCAGGATATGTAGAATAATGCTTAAAATTTCTTGGGTAATCAGAGAGCAGCCTTCAGGATGAGTCATATGGCTGGAATAAGATTGTCTTTTAGAATTTCCCAATGAGTTTGATCATTTGTAGAAAACCTGTTCTGTAAAATAGAGCTTGAGGTGCTAGGCACAGTTCCCTTGATAGTACCACGTACAAAAAAGAAAATGCTTCTTCTAAGACAGCTGTTCAGGTTTCTCCTCCCCCAGTTACAGAGCTGGTTTCTCGGCTTTTGCAAAATAATGAGCACCTCATACTTTGAAGGTGGCAAAATCCAGAGACGTCAAACTAGACTGCCGCTACCTTTGTAGCCCCCTGCAGTCTTAACATGAACACATGCTTCAGACCTGGCAGCAACTCTACTTTATAAAACAAAAACCAAGTATAAGTAGCACAAATGCGTCATTTAAGAAGTAGATTTTGTAGCCAGGCATGGTGGTGCCCGCCTGTAATCCCAGTACTTGGGAGGTTGAGACAGGAGGATCACAGGTTCAAGACCAGCCTCAGCAACCTAGCCAGACCCTGTTTCAAACCAAAAAATAATAAGGGCTGGGGTGTAGTTCGGAGGTAGAATGCCCCTGGGTTCAATCTCCCGGTATCTCCCCATCAACAACTTAGATTTTGTGAACGTAGAATGCTGGCTTTTTAATTCATTAGCAAAAAAGATTCCTCTCCCTGCCTTTCACATTCAAATGGTGCTCTGCTTTCTGTCCATATTATTTAATTCTCTGATGGCTCCAAGTTCAGATAATTGAGTCATTTCAAGCTTTGCAAAGTATTCTTGCTCTGGTATAACTAATCTTCAGTGATTTTCTTCATGGCTTCGTATTTTTCTTAGCAATTAATTAGGCTTCTCAGGACAAGTTCTCGTCTTAATAGTCAAAATTTAAAATGAGTGATTTTACATATACCATTCATTTCATTTTCTATCTGTATAGAACTAGAACACAAAATTAAAAATATAATACCTATATATAGTTCTCATTGTTAAGATATGTGTCATCTGCATGTGCATAATGAAAATTAAATTAAGAAAGGAAATAATAGTTCTCATGCTAAGTTCCGGATTACGTCAGAAGGTTTAAAAAGTAAAGACATGTACAGCTTAAGAATGTTTTGCTGAAAAAAGAAAATTTTTGAGGCATCTTAGGATTTCCAATCTGTAGGAATAAGTTTCCTCTCAGATATCTCTGGTCCAAACTGATGTTTCTAGAATGTGCCGGTTACAACCATATGTCTAGTGATTCCACTTGCGAAATGTGTGGACAAGTGGCTGAGGGCTGCCAGGCTGCCTCTGTGTGAGCAGCTCAGCCTGCTGGATGGGTATAGACAATTCTGCATAACGAGGAGAATGGCGCCCAGCCCGCCATTGTGTGGGCAATCCAACCACACTCGCCACTGCAGGCTGCCTCAGGAAAGGCGGCCATCTTTTCCTCTCATTCACACACAAAAAATGGATAGACAGGAAAGTAAAGTCTGAGGAAACGGCCCCATAAAGATGTGTGTGGATCCACAGAGCTGGGAAGACTCTCAAGCTGCCCATGTCTGTTCACATTTTTAAATGAAAGGCCAAGTGAATTTCTCTGACGAGTCCAGATCGCGTACCAGACCTAACGGACCTGCGGGAAGAAGGGCGCTGCTCCTGCAACCGAGTTCTTGAAGGAGTTAAACAAGAAAACGTTTCAGACTTCTGATTAATGGCCAGGGACATTCCAAGCTGCTTTGCCTACCTCAGCAGTACAGGGCTGGTGCAGCAGGGTAATATCTAATAACTAATCTTTGACACAAGAATTAAGTCATTTTGCAAGAAAGCAGATCATTAGAAGCCAAATTGAATTATAAGTAATACTATCTCTGTGGAGGATTGTAAATTAATTGGTTTTTAACAATAACATTTCTGTATTTTATTAAGGCAGCGCAAGAATTTGGTGAAGAAAAGAATGTAGCAGATAAACAGGCCAGGTGCTGGCGATGCAAATGAATTAGATGACAGATGGCGAGTAGCACGCGCACTCACTGTGTGTGTATAATGGATAGAGGTAATCAAATTCCTTTGTGAATTGGTGACTTTCTTTACATCGAGAACTTTAACACGGGCCCGCTCACACTCCTCCCCACCCCCTGGCCCTGAGCACGCACATGTGCACACAGGCACACCCCTCTCCTTACCTGCACATAATCCTAATTATAGCCTACGAGACTATCAGAAAGATGGGCTATAGCTCTATTTACATAACACCGCACGCAAATATCATTCCACCAAATCAACCTGTATACACTAAACAACAGATTTCACTGAGAGGAACACCTCACTAAGGAAACAAAGCAACCTGTTTCGACGAAAGAAGTCCCATTCGCTAAGAGAAATGATGCTTGGACCCAGTGGCCGGCTTCCGTGGAAGAGAATTACTTTCAGCTCGTTATGCGGTGCTGTCTAATAGTCACTTTAAAGAGTCATGAGCATTCTGATTAGTTTCCCTCCCACTTCCAAATAATGGTAATGGAGTCTCAACCCTCGAAGACAATTCTGATCCACGTTCAAGATGAGATTAATAGATCGCATGTGAACTGATTATTCTCCTCCCTCTTCTGGAACCAAGGGGACGAAAGGGAAAACTAGACGCAGCTGATTAGAGAGTGCAAATTCACATCCCACCTGGAACATGGAACTTTACTCGAGGTCATAATATATGAACACCTGACTCCTTGAGAATTAGCTTGAGTACCTTTGAATCCACATTTCCAGCCCCCTGGTGTTATGTTAGCTATATTTGCATCTTTCTACCTGCTCAGCGGACATTTCCATGTGGATGTTGAGATGGTCCTTCATCATTGGTGTATCCAGTATTATACTACAGTCATTCTCTCAGGAACCAGGTTCACATGGAAAGCCTCCTTCATCCAACCTCTCTTTCACTCACACTTGAAATTCTCAAGTTATTTATTTATTGTAGTACTGGGATTCAACCCAGGGGCATTCTACCTCTGAGCTATGCCCCCCAGCCCTTTTTATTTTTTATTTTGAAACAGGGTCTCACTAAGTTGCAGAGGGCCTAGCTAAGTTGCCAAGGCTGGCCTTGAACCTGCGATCCTCCTGTCTCAGCCTCCCAAGCACTGGGATTACAGGCATGCACCACCATGCCTGGCTTGAAGTTATTCTTGACACTTCTCTCTCTCTCTCTTCATACTTTTTGCGTCATCAAATACAAAACCTGTCGGGTTTTCCTCTAAACTGCTCCCCCACTCATCAGCTCGTCCCCAGTCCCCTTTTGGAGTTTTCACTGGGCATGGTGGCAGGACCACTTCCTTCCCCTCCTGTGTGGCTCCTCGGATCCCATTTATGTCCCCAGTTCTCCCGGTTCCAATCTCCCCACCGCTTCCGGGGCTCTCTCCTACCTCGCCATTCCTCACTGGCCCTCAAGCTTCTGCAGTCAGCTGGATTTTCCATGGTCTCTGGCAGCGCTCCCTGTGCTCCGTGAGCTCAGCTTCCAGGGTCTGTGCAGCGCCAGGTTCATCCCAGGTCGGCTGCCATGCCAACTCCCTTGGACCTCAGAGCCTCCGATCCGGCTGTCCCTTTGCCTGGAATACTCCAGTCCCTCTCCCTGACGTCGTCAAGGCCGCTAGAGCTCCCTTCTCCGTGGAGGGTCCCTGAGTCTTCTTGGAACCTCACAGAGAGACCTACTATTTGGTCCTTCTGTATCACGCACCATTTTGAATTGTTCTCCGTTTCTTCACACGTGAGATGAGGACTGCGTGTTGCACCGGTCTGTACCTATCCTCACCAGCAAACACTTGTGGTGCGTGGCAGCCCTCGTACCTGCTTTCCTACTACACCAGGCGGAGGCCCTGCCCTTCTCACGCTTCACCTGTGCCTTATCAGCACTCTGAGTCAGAACACTGCCCCTCTCCATGCCTCTGGAATCTCATCTCACCCCGATCTCCCTGAAAAGTGCCTGACCTCTTTGCCCACACTCCTCACTGGTGACCCTCCTTGGATACACCTGTTTGGCTCGCCATGACCCCAAGTCCCCACCTTTGGCATCATATCATCCCATCTTCTTTGAGGAATCTTCTCAGTTGATCTACCCTCATAGTGCTGATCAGTACAGAAAATGCCTAATTAATGTATGTCCACTGATTTGTTTAGGGAAAAGTGCATTTTTCATGCTTTTTGGACCATAACAATAATCCACCAGATCATTCCAAAATACACCCTATTAGCCCTTGCGTTATTTATATATATGTGCCCACCAGAACACCTCCATGCAGCAGGCCCTAAATTTGATTCCAAGAAGTTAAAATGACATTTGCATTGCAAGAGTCTGTGCTTAAGGCAGCATGAAAGGCTAGTTTGGTCTGGTACTACTAATTTTGTGTGGACTCCTCCTAAGGGAATAGTGTGCTTTTGGGCTGTTTCTGATTTCCTATTAGATGGCATTTAAGGAAGTATATTATATCCTGAACCTAAAAGGATCAGCTCTTTAATAAACCAAATTGACCTTTCTGCTTTTTTCCCCAGGGGGACTGGGGTCCTCCGCCTTGCCTTGAAGCCCCCTTTCTTCCCAGGCAACAAATTGATTTCTTGACTGTTTTGTTCAGCTTTTTCACATGACAACCACATATATGGCCAAGAGTAATGATCAAAAATCATACTCCTGGGCCACTGGGTATAGCCAGATGAGACAGTAAACATAATTTGTTGAATTAGTGAGGTAGCTCCTGTTCTGCCGGGTGCGTGTTCAGCGTCACCATGCTGGCAAAGAGACGAGTTCACCGGTGTCACGCGGCGAGTGGCGGCCCACCTGTTCACTGTCCAGTCTCCAGGCCAAACCAAGAGCCCCGGGGTTGGTGAAGATTCTCCTTTAATTCTCATCCTTCCACTCGGAGCGATAGTGTTTCCAACAGAAAGCTTTTTACTACCAACGCTCTAGGCTGAGGACAATCAAATACCAGAAGATTTCATGTTTATAGATACCTACCTATAATCCTGAGTTTATCCGGGCACATATGTCTGAAGATAGACAGCCTCATACCCCACAGCCGATTCAAACCCTGACAATCCTTCAGCATAGCCGAACCTTGTAAATATTCTCAATGAAAGAGAGATCCGTTCACATTGCATGGGACTATACAAGAGTAACCAATTATATATTAGGAAGTAAAAGAGCGATTTGACTTTGGACCTAAACCACCTTTCCCGCGACCAGTCGAAACCCAGATTCAGACTCGCCGCTGCAGTACCGCGGGGTATTAGCACCTTGAGTTCTTGCTGAAAATTAAATTTACTTATTTCCCTTTGATTTCCTCCCTCTCCGGCAATTTTGGCCTTGCTTCTGCACAGGAGCAATTCTGCAGCCGCATTCCAAGCCGCACTTTCCTAATGCATCTGTAAACAGCTGCAGCTCCCTGTTCAATATTGGCTGCAGCTGCCATAACGCCCCGGAAGGACAGCCAAGTGCAGAGAGTTCCCCTTAATTGCCTCGCCACCCCCGATTGAATTTATGTTTTGTTTTTAAGTAACATTTTGTTGCATCCGCATTACTGAAATTACCAGGTTACAGTACACTATAATCCCAAATCAATGTCCCCCCAAAGAAAGCAGACGTGAGCTTGATCGCCAACAACAAATTCAATTTTCACATTACCTACTGACAAAGGAGCTCGTGCCAACAACACTTGCAGATTCTGGAAGAGTTCTCCAAACAAGAGGAAAACCACAAATCTTAGGTTTTAATGTCTCTTACTTTTGCTTTCTATTTAACTATTGCTTTTCACCCATAGGTGAAAACTAATCTCTATACAATTTGTTTTTGTTCCTAAAATCACATGGGGTGACGCAGTTGGCGCCCTCACACATGTTGGTGGAAATGAAGAAAGGTACAGCCGCTCTGGAACAGTTGTGTACAGTTTGGCAGCACCTCAAAAAGTGGAACATAGGATTATCATATGATCCACCAATTCCCACTTTAGGGTATCCCCAAAAAATGGAAAACAGGGACTTGGATCCTTGGGCCAATGTCTATAGCAACATTATTCAGAATAGTCGAAAAGCGGAAACAATCAGATGCCCATCAGCAGATGAATGAATAAATGAAATGCGGTGTATATATAATGGAATATTACTCAATCATAAAAAGGAACAAAGCCACGATACATGCTACGACATGGATGAACCTTGAAAACAACATGCAAAGTGAAATAAGTTACACGCAAAAGGGCAACTATTGTATGATTCCAACTTAATACAAGTATACAGAACAGGCAAATTCATAGAGCCAGGATGAAGAATGAAGATCACAAGTGGCTGAGGAGGGAGGAATGGGAACTTATTGCTTGTAAGTACAGAGTTTCTGTTTAAGATGATGAAAAATTTCTGGAAACAGTGGTGACGGCTGCACGATATTGTGAATATACTACATGGCGCTGGATTGTATACATAAAGTACTTAAAGTGGTACATTTCATGTTATGTATATTTTACCACAATAAAGAAAAGTTATTCCAAACCATCTAGCATTTAAAACTATGTTATATGTTTCAATATGAATTCTAATAAATTAATAAACAAGATGGGTCAACATATAAGATTCAAGGCAATAAGCCATTTTATCTATAATTTTCTAAAATCTTTATCAAAGATGAAACTAGAAATAACATTCCACTTTACAACACTGTGAGAGAAGTCTATGAAAAATAATTATACTCTACCTCTTACATGAAAACAGAGAGAAAAAGAGGGAAAAATCCAGTTTTTTGGTTTTCATCTTTCTCAATGGTCTATAAAAAGTCACACACACATACACTACTTTGTTAATCAACTGTGTTACACATCTTTGAATGTATGACTTATCTTTCCATTTAAAAATCTACTTCTCTCTGTCTCCCCCCCCCACTCCCCTTTGGGTACTAGGGATTGAATCCGGGCCATTCTACCTCTGAGCTATACCTCCAGTCCTTTTTATTTTTTTATTTTGAGACAGGGTCTTGCTAAGTTGCTGAGGGTCTCACTAAGTTGCTGAAACTGGCCTGGAACCTGTAATCTTCCTGTCTCTGCCTCCCAAGTACTGGGATTACAAATGTGCACCACCATGCCCAGCCTCCTTTTCTCATTTTTTTTTTGGTATTAATAAAAATGCCCTGGTGTTGTATATAGATAGTTATAAGTACTGTTTCCAGGCAGAATTTCCTTCTCGACATTTCTCAGAAAATTTTACATCATTTTCTGAATTCCAAATCCTGAGAGAAATCAGCTTGGAAATTAGAAAACTGGGGGAAAGTATTATAATTACTACCTAAAATTAAAACTGTGAGAATTAAAGCCTAACAGTTATCCTAGAATGGGTACTGGTTTCCAGGAATCTGCTGATGTCAAGTCAAAAGCAAAACCAGGCAAAACTGGCCAGTGGAGAAAAGTATGAAGGCTGACTTTAGGACCCAGGGAAGCAGTGTCAGGAAGAGGCCAGGAGCATCATGATGTAGCCAGGTCAGTCTTGCTTCTGTGGCTGCCTTGCCATCCTGTCTGCTTCCAGCAGTGAGTCATTGTCAAAATACAATAAATATTAATGAGTTCATATACATAGTATACTTCTTATAAATCCTTCAGATGGGGTCTCAAGGAATGACATGACTTGGATGCAAAATAAGTCCTTCACTGGGCAGTTTCTGTGCAGGATTCCAGGAAGTACTGTCACCTCGTGGGGAGATCTGAACATTAACTTGTGTTAGTGCTACTCAATAATATTTGCTGGTGTTGGTCATGGTCTGAATATTCCCGGTGGGCTATCCAGTTCTCTGTAAGTACTATTAAACTTAGTGTATTTTATTCACTGAACAACATTATCCAGAATAGTAAATAAAGCATGAAGACTGTTGGGAGTATTTTAAGAATAACCATCATTTCAGGAATTTCTAAGAAATCCTGGAAATTCTGATTTCATGTCTCTGAATCCCAAAGATTAACATGTCAGGAATTTGAAAACACTGAGAAACTTGCTTTCTTCACTGTATTTTATAATTCTTGAACATATTGTTCTTGAATAAATGTGGTTTGTTTTCGCTGCAATATAATATTCTACTAGGTTAGTATACTAGAGTTGATGTGTCCAAACTGTCAAACACATGGGATTTTTTTCTTACTTTTTGTCAATATGGAGAGAAACAAATCATTTTTCTAGTGAATGATTTTTGTCACATTTGTGCAAGAGGATTTCCCTAGGGAATACAACATTTTAACATAATGCCAAATTTATTTCTGAAGGGACTGTACAAATTTATTCTCTACCACCATTATGTAAGAGGTCATGTTACACTCTGTGTATCAGTGTTAGAGGCCTCTAATACTGGATATTGTTAGGGATTTTTTGTATGTCAACCAAGCTAGTGAATGGTATCTCGTTATGACGCTAATTTAGATTTCCCCAATTACTAATAAGGCCAAGCATCCTTTCATGTCTTTATTAACCACATTTTTTTGTGTCTGTGGCACTGGGGATTGAACCGGGGGGCATTCTATCTCCAAGCTACACCCCAGCCCTATTTTTATTCTTTATTTTGAAACAGGGTCTCACTAAGTTGCAGAGGGCCTCACTAAGTAGTTGAGGCTGGCAGCAAACCTGCGATCCTCCTGTCTCAGCCTCCCATGTACTGGGATTACAAGCGTGCGCCACTACACTCGACTGTTTTTCCTTTTTCAGAAAATGCTTTTAAATGTTTTCAGGGAGGGGCATTTTCCTCAATGGTGTATAAAAATACACACACACATATATTACTTTGTTAGTTAACTGTGTTACACATCTTTGAATGTTTGACTTATCTTTCCATTTCATAGCCTTTGTGAATCAATTTTTAATTTTCATGTATTTTTTAATTTTTAATTTTCATGTACAAAAAACAGTATTTTGTACTTTATCTAAAAATGTATCCCCTGTGCTGAGGTCGAAAAGATAACATCAGATGTTTTCCTCTAAAACTTTTAATGTTGTGTTTTTGTATGTAAGTTCAATAATTGGTTTTTGTACATGATGTGAAGGGGGATTTATCCTCATTTCTTCCATACTGAAAAACAGCCATTTCTCCACCATTTATTGAATGTTCTTCCTTTTCTCCCATACTCTATAACACTCCTCTGTCATATATCAAAATTGCTTGCAGACCTGGTATGTTTCTGTGTTCCCTCTTCTGTTCCATCAACCGGTTTGTCTATTTTGCATCAATACTATACTGTCTTAATTACATAGTATTATAATAAACTTTGATATCAAGAAGAACAAGATTCTTCTTCTATCTGTACCATAATAATTTGACTCTTCTTAACTCTATGGTTTTACATATGAATTTTGAAATCAACTTCTTAGGTTCCATGAAACACCTTAAGAATTTGATTGGAAATTCATTGGATTTATTTGGAAGAATTCACATCTTTACTACATTAAGTCATCGTATCTATGAACATGGACTACCTCACCATTGACTTAGCTTGGTTTAGTGCTTCTTAACAAAATTTTATAATTTTCTCCATACAGGACTTGCATACAATTTTTTTAGATTTATTCATAAGTGCCTCAGTTTTGTTACTACTGTTAGTAAAATATTTTAATTGCATTTTATAAATGGTTGCAGTTTATTGTTTAAAAAAAAACTTTCCCCCAGGGAAAGCAAGTTACCAGGTTGTGAGCTGCCCTATGGAGAGGCCTAATGACAAGCAACTGAGGCCTCCAGCCAATATCCAGAGAGGAACTGAGTTTGGCAGCCAGCAGGTGAGTTTGGAAGAGCATCTTACCTGAGTGCTGTTTTGAAAGACCACGGCCTGTGAGAGATTCTGAGCAAGAGGACCCAGCTTAGATGTTCTAGATTCCTACCCTACAGAGACTGTGATATCATAAATGTTAGTTGTTTCAAGCTGCTATGCTTTGGGGGTAATGTGTTATACAGCAATGGATAACTACCAAAAATATTAAGTAAAAAAGGACAAACAAAATTTTTAAAGACATTTTGAAACATCACAACTTCAATTATTGTTTTCAACAGAGAGTTAACCCTTCTCCTATTTCAGGAGTGAATCAGTTTGGTTGGAAAAGAAGGCTCATTGGGCATCAAGAAATGATCAATAAAAATTAGGAAATGCTAAACTATGATTCTGCAGGAAAACACATCTATTAACTTATAATTAAATCAATACACATTTATAAGACACCTACAATTTGTGAAGTAGTGTTTTAGATGACAGAGTGAAAACAACGTAATTAAAAGATAGCCCCTGCCGTTTATTGAACTCGAGTCTACCCATGCAGAAACTACTCACGGAGATTGTGCAAGGCAGGTTTTGAAGCCATTTTCATTCTTCAGACCATCTGGATACCTCACTCAGAAGCTCCAAATGGACAACACAGCTTCTAAAATTTGGTTAGCTTACTTCTAGAAATTAGTTTATATAACAGGAGGAGCTGCAATTAAGTATTCACATCTGGCAGTATCTGTGTAAGATGGTGGCATTGGGCAGAGATGTAGGGGAATCCGTTTCCCAACTTCTGTTTAGAATAACCACAAAAAAAGCACAAATGGGAACATCTGCAATAATCATTAATTAACAAACATTTATTGAACACCTACTGTGTGCCAGGGACTGTGCTATGTGCAGCCTAACAGGGGTCAATAAATTAGATGTGGTCCCTGTCTCCACTAGATGTTCACCCTGTCATGAAAGATATATGAATCAATTACAATCACGTATTATAATGCAGGCGGTGAAGGAGAAGGATAATACGGGGAGGGTTTCCTTACTGAGGAAGTTTAATTTAAGCTGTGACATGAAAAAGGAAGAGAATTGAGAATACGGCTAGTGGAGGCCATAGCATTGCCAGCTACCATGAGATGAACTTGAGGCTAAAGATCAGAAAGAAACCAGCAGAGGCGGAGTGCTGGGAGGATGGAGGGAGACGGCTGGAAAGTGGACAGGACCCTGTGGCCAGTCCAGAGGTTTGTATTCATCTGAAATGCAGCAGGGAGTCTCTGAAGGGATGTGACACAGGGGACTGGCGGCTCTGGTCTCCACTGTTGATGAGGAAAAGGTCAGGAGAAAACAGCTGTGGATGCAGAGGCTGACACTGGGTTTCCTAAACAGCTGTCCCTCAAGTCTGTACCTTACGTTCTCTGTCTTTACTCCCATTTAGGCCTGTTTCTTATTCTTTTCCTTCACATCCTAAGAGCATTTACAGAACTCGTCTTCCAACGCGCTACTTCAATTTTCTAAAGTACCCAATTCTCTGGCTCCATCACAGTTTGCAATTTTTGCAATCGAGCTTTTTGTCTTAACATCAGCTTTTCAAATCTCAGAATTCCATTTTCTGCCTGTCTGTTTTATCTAGTTTTGTGGTTGCAAGATATCGTCTAGCTTTTAAAAGTGATTTTATTGTTTTATTTCCTCTTTATTTACAAAAGGCAAGGCATGTTGTTCACATTTGGGGAAGACAGAAAGCACAAACAAGCAAAAGGAAGATGGAAACCTAGTTTTAATTGCACACTTCAAAGATAATCCGTGTATGCATATGTGATTGCCAGCTTTGTGCCCTCTTATTTTCTGTCTTGTGTCACTTAAAATACATCACAGAAAGCTTCCCACATGAATACTCATCTCCAATATCTTTAACAGCTGAATAGTATTCGTGCAGACAGCAGTCACCTCACGAGGTACCTCTTCCTACCTGCGCCTAAAAGGTGACTCTCTGCCAGAGGTCTTTTTAAAAAAAATTCTCATAAATTATTTTTATTATAGCATATTGCAAATGTATCCAAACATAGGATAATCTAGCTGACACAAACTTTCCATTGCTTAGGTTTAACAGTTGTTGACATTTTTGTTATATTTGCTTCAGATTGTTTAGTTTTTTAATTAGCTACTTTTACTTTTTTTTCCAACAGAATTTGTTTAGTTGGCATACAATAATTGTATAACATTATGGGGTACAGTGTGTAATTCAATATGTATATACAGTGTGCATTGATTAATTCAGGATATTTAGTACTTCCCCATCTTTAAACATTTAGCATTTCTTTGCGTACGGAAGCTTCAAACTGCTCACTTATAGTTTTTTTAATAAAATATAGAATAAATTGGGAACTATGTTATCCTCCAGAACATTATAACTCATTAGTCATAAAACTATACTTCTAACTAAAACCATTTTCTACTTAACTTCAGATTCATACTTAGCCATAAACTTCAATATATCTGTCTAGATATAGCACTGTTTCTCAGATGTTACTGTACATTAGAATCTCCTGGGATATTGCTGAGCTTGCCTCAGATGTTTTTTAATCTTGTAGTACTGGGGATCCAACCCTGGAATTCACTACCACTGAGCTACATCCCTGGCCTTTTTTAATTTTATTTATTTATTTATTTATTTATTTATGGTGCTGCAGATTGAATCCAGGGGCATTCCACCTCTAAGCCTTATTTCATATTTTATTTTGAAACAGGGTCTTACTAGGTTGCTGAGAGTCTCGCTATGTTGCTGATGCTGTCCTTGAACCTGTGATCCTGTCTCAGCCTCCCAAATATTGGGATTATAGTACACCATGCCTAGATATCTTTTATTTTGAGACAGGGTCTTGCTAAGTTGTCCAGGCTGGCATTGAACTTCCCATCCTCCTGCCTCAGCCTCCTGAGTCGCTGGGATTACAGGCTGCACCATCGCTCCCGGCTTGCCCTCAGAATTTTTTATTCAGTTCCATTAAGACGAAGCCCAAAGATTTTCTTTCCTAACAGGTTCCTGGGTGATGCGCATGTTGCTCTGGGGACCACACTTTGAGAACCACTGTACTACAGACACTTCAGATGCACAATATTCTAAGCGGTAATTATCCTCTTCACCCCCGAGTCTTTCACTCCACACCATTTTCATAAAGTGAACATTCATATGTAGCCAGCAGCTAGATCAAGAGTCAGAACACTGCCAGCACCCAGAAGTCACCTGGGAGCCATAGCAGTTGCTGCCCCATCTACCAAACCAATCCGGACTCCATAGCTGGCTTTGCTTAGTGCTAAGCTCATATACATTGAAGTGACAAACCTGCTTCTTTGTGTCTGGCTGCCTGCGTTCAACTTTATCGTACACTGTGGAACCCACTGCACCCTCGTTTGTGTCCATCAGCCACATGACGAGCAGCTTAGCACCTTCCCGTCTCCCCACTCACACATCCACTCGATCCATGAGCGGGTCTAGCAACTCCAACTCCTGGGGGTGTTTTCAATTCCTCCCTATCATTAAAGTCTCAAAGGGGCTCTCCTCACCTCTTCTGGGAACCATTAAGATATTCTCTTGACTGGTTTCTCTGCCCTCCTTTCTCTTCATCTCTGTTTTTCTTCCTTTATCTTGGTCCCTCCATTTTGGTGCCAATTTGGTCATTGAAAATAAAACTTTGACACTGTCCCTTGACTTAACAGTGGAACATCAGGAATCAGGGTTTCAAATCCCACCATCTCTTTTTCTTTCTTTCTGAGTTTCATTCTTTCTCACTGCAGACAGGGATGCTCCACATAATGGAAAACACAGTCAGTTACAAGCCCCCAACTCTACGGCTCTCTTGTTACCCTCAGGAGGACTGACTTTCTTCCCTTAGTTCCAGTTCAAAAGAAAATTCTATCCTGGCATGGTGGTGCATGCCCATAACTCCAGTACTTGGAAAGCTGAAACAGGAAGATTGTAGGTTTGAAGCCAGCCTCAACAACTCTGTTAAGACCCTCAGCAACTTAGCAAGACCCTGTTTCAAAATAAAAAGGTCTGGTGTAGCTCAGAGGTAGAATGACCCTGGGTTCAATTCCCAGTACCAAAAAAGTAGAAGAAGAAGAAAAGAAAGAGGAGGAGAAGACAAAAGAAGAAAGAGAGGAAGGAGGGAGGGAGGGAGGGAGGGAGGGAGGGAGGGAGGGAAGGAAGGAAGGAAGGAAGGAAGGAAGGAAGGATCCTGAGGAAGGATCCTGAGGAAGGATTGTGATTGGTCCCGCCTGAGTCAGGTGACCAATGCTGGATGGCTGGGAGGGGTCAAAGTCAGAAAGCCCCCGTGTCCATAGGGGACCCATCTTAGGGGTAGCATCTTCAATGCCTATAACCACACACTGGGATCATCCATGTACCTGGAGTTACTGAAGGCTAAATTTGAGTGGACAGAGAGAAACAAATTCAAAAATAATAAAGATGAGAAAAACTCAAGTCATCAAATGTAAGCGGTCCTGAGCAGGAATACTGAAACCACATTTTAGTCATGTCGTAATGACATTTCCAAATTTCAACATGATTGACAAGTGAACCAGAAGAGCATTGGACTAAATACTGGAAAATGGAGAAATGTTCTCAGAATTATAAGGAAATGGGAAATATATCTTAGGTTTCTGTACTCAGACCAACTGTTGTTTATATAAGAGGAGAAAAGTATGATATTTCTGGATATTCAAAGACTCTGAAAACGTACTACCTATGTCAGTTTTCTGGGAAAAAAATTGAAAGCACTAAGGGAAAACATTTAGTCAATCAGTCAAGTAACAACACAAAAGCCACTGAATGCAGAAATCAAGAAAAGGAAAGATACAATAATGAGCAATGTAACCAGTAAAAACACATAATTTCATCTAAATATTTATTATTAATGGAGTTTCAAAGCTTAATTCTGTTAAAAAGAATTGAGGAACCTTATATTAAAAGATGCTAAAACTTATTTTCTGTTGTTATAGCAGAATACCTGAGACTCGGTGATTTATAAAGAAAATAGGTTTATTTTAGTTTACGGAGCTAGGGGCTGTGAAGTCCAGGATTGGGTGGCAGCATCTTCTTGGTTTGTGCCGAGGGCCGCCTGCTGCTTCAAGACATGGGGGAAGGTAGAATGACAAGTGGATGTGTGCGGAAGAAAGAAAAGGGTCAAACTTCCCTGAGCCCTAACCCATAAGAAAAGCATTAACCATTCCTGAGGGCTCTGCCTCCATGGTCCACACAATGTGTACCATATAAAAGCCAAGTGTTAGAGGTAGATGCAGAATGTCTCTTTAAAGAGCTCATTTATTAATATTCAGGGTTGATATAGTTAAGTCGTGAGAGTTGTAATCTCAGCAGTGGATAAATCCATTACAATGGATTTATTTGGGTGGTGGCCTGAACTGGTAGGGTGTAGCTAGAGAAGGTGGGTCCCTGGGGCTGTGGTCTTGGGGATTATATATGGTTCCTCCTCCCTTCACTCTTTCTTGCTTCCAACCTCCATGATGTGAGGAACACAGCCCATGTATTGTCCCTCTCTCTGCTTCCAGCCATCATGCCCTGAGATTCACGGTCCCCAGCCTCACAAGAACTGAACCCCAAAACTGTGAGCTCATGAATCTTCCTTCCTCTGTGTTACAGGGTCAAGTCTTTTAGATTATAGCTGTGAAAATGCTGACTAAGGAAAAGGAAAAATAGAGAAAAATCAAAGAAAAGGAGTATTTTCCACTGATAATATATATCACAGTACATTTCGATTTGATAAGCAATATTTATTGATATTTCTATCAATACTTTTATTCTACATCAAAGAGATAAGTCATTTACCAACCAATGAAATCTATAAATTTTTAATAAATTTTATTGCATGAAATTTATAAATCAACAATGGTAGACAGAGAATTTAAATAAGATTTTTGAGAGCTTTTAAGATAGAAAATCAGAAGTTCTCGCAGGCTCTCTAAATCCTGCCTGATCTGCCCCGGAAAAAAAATCATTTTTTCAGCTTTTATTCCATGGAAGCCTTGTTCAAATGGGCCAAACAGCTCCAAGGTGGGGTGCTGCCCTCCACTGAGCCATGGCTTCCTGCCACACCCCTCTGTGACCTAGGCAACCCCAGCTAGTGATTCTTCAAGGCAGTGTCTCTGGAAGCCTTCTCTTGGATCCCACCTTGAATCAATCACTCCATCTTATATCATAGAGCACATTTTATACTTCCTCAATGACATTTCCCTTGTTTTGTAAATATTCAGTCTGTAGTTTATATACCGTAATCTCCATGAGGACAGTGTCTGCGTATTATTCCCATTTTTAGAACCAGTGACTACCATAGCATCAGACACATATTAATTATGTGCCCAGGAAGTTATTTGTTATTGAATAATTGCAAGGAGGCATTTGCTATACATTTTCACAATTGATTTGCTATTCCTACTCCATTACCTCGGGATTTTTATCATAGTATTTTTGGAGACTATTTATAGCTGATAGAGTAAAGGCCTCCGACTAGTTCCTTTTAATATTCTCTTGACAATTGTCATATTTAGAACCAGCTTGTCCAGGTCCAAAGACAAGCAAGCGAGGAGGACCGTTGGGATCTGATCATAGCTGTGTTGTGTGTCTACACGCATCCAGGGAACAGCAACATTAGTGTCTTATTGTTTCCTGTCATGGCCAACCAGGATGCATGTCTCTGTAACAGTGGCCCCCAGGGTATATGTACGACATTCAGTTGGCTGACATATTTTAGAGGCTTTTGTCATCCTTAAGACAGAGGATAGATGGAATGAGTCGAGTAACATTCTCTACCAGGACAATACACAAACGTCCCACGCAAGGGGCCAGTGGTGAGCCCTGCCCCGGGGCAGCTCCAACCTCTTCACTCTTTGCCCTGAGCGTTCTCTGATGTTGCCCTGTTCTCGTAAATTCCTGCATTTCCTGTGATCTTTCCCATCATCACACCCCAAAGCGTGCAAGCATTACAGCAATGGAATGCAGGCCCAGCCTCTGATACTCTGCACGCACACACACCAGTTAGAGGAGAACTGGCACGGCTCGCCTTTCCCACCTGAAGCCTTCCTTCCAGAGGGCTGTGACAGTCCTGAAGTCTGTTGGCAGGCACATTTTCTTAATAATGGGGATTCTGCAACTCAATTAGCCAGGAAGGAAAGCAGTAAAGGAAAGGCAGATGTCTGGCAGCTCCCAGCATTCTGCATTAGGATGCTTCCAGAAACGAGTCGGGGGACGGAGCAGTTCCACAAGTTTCTGCTTCTATCAGATCTGATGCACATTTTCCTTCACTATTAGAGATCTAAATGGTTAAGAATATCATAACTAAAACTCCATTTATCCTAGTCTTACCTTACTCCCTTCTGAAAAATTGCCTACCACGGCGGGATCTCATCCTACCCAGGCTTTGGCTTCCAAAACCAGCATTTGCAGTGACAAAATGCTGGTTTTGGAAGCCAAACTACTTGTAGTCAGAATGATCCATGAAAATTCTTTAAGTTTCCCCTGAAGAACAGTATACAGATATAACATCTTACAATAAGTTCAACACAATCAGTTTTCCCCATGGTATTGAAACACATGCTGTTTTTTAAGTTGAACACCCAGTGTAAGAATTGGCTTGTATTTGGGAACTCTATTGCATAAAATATATACATTCATATATATCTATATCTATATATGGATATATAGATATATAGATGTAAATATAGAGATGATAGATAGATTTACAAATATATAATTATAAATATATATTTTAATCAGAAACATGTGCAGCATGAAATTAAATATAATTTCATTTGTATATGGTAAATGGGCATACAATTTGGCTCCACCACATTTCTTTTTATGTATATTTTATTTGTCTTATTAAATTTATTCCCAAGGAGTTTATAGTTTCTGTATCCTTTATAAGTCAGCTTATTTTTTCATTTTGACTTTTTTGCTGGTTTTAATCAGCAGATGGGAAAGCTATTGAGTCTCAAGTGTTTTTTTGGCACTCTTAACAATTTAATAAATTTGGTTAGCTTTATTAATAACTTTAAAAATACTCTTATATTTCTAAGTATACAATCATATTAGTAGTTAAAAATAGTTTCTCTTTTATTCCAATATCTATACTGCTCATTTTGGTTTCCTGTATTCTGACATATGCTTGGACCTTTATAATATTTAAAAATAATGAACATCTTATAGTTTCTTAATCTAATATGAAATGCCTTAATTGTTTTCCTGGTATTATAGTTATTGTTCTTAGTTTCTGATAAATTATCTTCATGAGTTTAAGAAGCTCCCTTTTATGCCCTATAATACATATAAATTCAATATTCATTTGAAGTCATGAATAGTAATTTCTTATTTAAGAAGCCTATACAAAGGTTGCTAGATAGATTTATTCATTTGCTTTTTCTTGTCACTGTGACCAAAATATCTGACCAAAACAACTTGGAGGAAGAAAGGTTTATTTTGGCTCACCATTTCAGAGGTTCAGCCCATGTTCGGCCAACCCCAAGGCAGAAACATCATCGTGGCAGCACGGCACGGCAGAGGAAAGTTGCTCAACTCGTGACAGCTGAAAGCAGAGAGATGGGGAGGGAGAGGCCAGGTACAGATGTAGTCCTGAAGGCCACGCCCCCAGTGACCCACCTCCTCCAGCCATGCGCCACCTAGGAACCTTGCTGCCTTGGGGACCATGTTTCAACACATGACCTTTTGCGGGGACTCCCAAGCCAAATCATCACAATAGGGTATACTAAAAGGTGAATAGGCGAACAGGTGTATTGATTAATTTGGGTTTATTTAATATTCATTTAAGGTTTCAGAAGATGTACTTAGATTAACTTTAATAATAGAGACTTATTTAAGAATATGCAAGAAAATGAAGTAGGACAGGATTCAGCAATTAGACTTATCTGCTTCCTAGCTGAGATGGAAAGCTTCCATCAAAGGGATCTTGAAAGAGATTTTAGAGCTCCTCAGGGTACAGATTAATTCTTAATTTCTTTCAGATTTCTGGGGTTTTATGCTTCTCAAAAGAAGATCTGATGGGATGGGTGTATGCCATTCAATACTTAGCAGAATTTCACTGCAAGCCAACTGATAACTTCCAACTGATAAGCCAACTGATAGGCCAAGTTGATAACTTCCTTCGTATGAGGTTATAAGCTCATATGGGTTTTGTTTGTGATTAATATTTGGATCCCTGAGTCAATCAATTGTAAGTATATCTGACATAGATTTCATTAGATATAGTAACTTATAAAATAGTCAGTTTGGGCAACTTTTCAAAAAGATGGAGCCGGGTATGGTGGCACAGGCTTGTAATCCCAGTACTTGGGAGGCTGAGACAGGAGGATCACAGGTTCACGGCCAGCCTCAGCTACTTAGTGAGGCCCTCTGCAACTTAGTGAGACCCTGTTTCAACATTTTAAAAAAAATAGGTCTGGGAGTATAGCTTGGAGGTAGAATGCCCCTGGATTCAATCCCCAGTACCGCAAAAAAAAAAAAAAAGATAAATGTGCATGACAAATTTGGGGCTTCATGAACAAGGCAAGCATTCTGTTTACTATGTTAGGTTGGATCTCAGAGCTATTTAAATATTTTAAATAAGATGTTCACAAACTGGGTTTTGAAAGAAAACATTTATTGGTTTGTTTTTGACAATAAGAATGTGCACCAAGTAATAACTCTCATAATGACTTTGCCACACATGGCAAGTGAAGTCTCTTCAGTCAGGCTTATCAATCTTAAAGCATTAAAATACTATGGCCAGCCAGGCGCATGCTTGTAATCCCAGTACTTTGGGAGGCGGAGACTGGAGGATCCGGGTTCACGGCCAGCCTCAGCTCTATCTCTCTCTCTCTCCTTGTCTCTCTCTCTCTCTACTTAGTGAGGCCCTCTGCAACTTCGTGAGACCCGGTTTCAAAATAAAGTATAAAAAATAGGGCCGGGGGTGTAGCGCGGAGGTAGAACGCCCCTGGGTTCAATCCCTGGTACTGCAAAAAAAAAAAAAATACTATGGCCACTTGTGTGTATTACATTGACACCTGTTAAGAAATGATGTTCCTGATATTCGGTTTATAAAAATAGTGCCTTCTCATTTAACTGAAATATATAATTGATCTTTATGTCCTTTATAGAATTTAAACATATCTATATAGAAATATTTGATATAAGGGATATACCTCAGTTTCTGTGTATGTTCTTTTATTCCTACCAGAGCTGTGTATTCACCGTATTTGTATATAGTCTTTTGATATGATAAAGTAGCAGAAATATCAATGGTATCCATCATATTGATCAAATAGTAAAATATTTAGACTATGCTATGTTAATCAGTTGTATGCTTATCGTAATATAAATATTCTTTTAGTATTTATAATTGGATTTTATGTGCAAATATTTCTCAGCTCCATAAAATGACTCCCACTATTATATATAATTATAATGCACCAATTTTTTTAAAAAAGAGAATGTATACCTTCAGTAGCCTTCTTGGCAAACTTGCTCCTCCCAATGTCTTTGCTGAACTCATGACTTAGTATGTTCTATTTCTGCCAACTAAAAACTCTTTTCTCTTTGAATAAAATGAATATTTCATTGAACTAAAACTACCCACTAATATTTATTAAAGTATTTAGACTTTCTTGTATTGGAATTCAGTTGAATTTCCTGTGTGCAGATGTGTGAACCTGGCAATACTGCCTTCATCTTACAGTTAGTATCATTAGTATCCTTGGAATTGTATTGAATTCCCCGACTGAGTGTTGGGTACTAGGTTAGGCAAAAGAGCTAAGTGGATGATTTACAGAAATTGCTGAAGAGCAAAAATTTAAAAGGCCAGTACTTGGGAGGCTGAGACAGGAGGATCGCAGGTTTGCAACTAGCCTCAGCTACTTAGTGAGGCCCTCTTCAACTTAGTGAGACCCTGTTTCAAAATAAAGAATAAAAAATAGGGCTGGAGATGTAGCTTAGAGGTAGAATACCCCTGGGTTCAATCCCCAGTACCGCAAAAAAAAAAATTTAAAAGGGTGAATTCAGAATAAAACTGTAACACCCCATTATGCATAACAGATCTTCATTTCTCAATCTAGTTTTGATGTTCAGAATTCATTTGCTGGTAGGCACTAATAGATCCTGGATAGATTTAACTTCTGAGCCAAATAAACTGGAAAAATGAATTTTCTTATTTCTCTTTTGTGCTCTTGGTTTTATGTTTAGAATTTCTGATGAATATATTTGCCTGTAAAGATGATATCTAATTCTAGCCGGGCGTGGTGGTACACACTTGTAATCCCAGTACTTGGGAGGCTGAGACCGGAGGATCCGGGTTCACGGCCAGCACAGCTACTTAGTGAGGCCCTCCACAACTTAGTGAGACCCTGTTTCAAAATAAAGGATAAAAAATAGGGCCGGGGGTGTAGCTTGGAGGTAGAATGCCCTTGGGTTCAAGGGCATTCTTGCAGTACCAGGGGGTACTGCAAAAAAAAAAAAAAGATGATATCTAATTCTAAGGAGCCAGTTCTGAGAGGAATTACATTTGTAGCCAGATGGAATAAAAGGAACCAGATTTGCCCCTTCCTACAGCCCTCTCCTTCCACTACACCCGAAACAACTAAATATCTTGTCAAGGTATATTAATCAATGATTCTAGACAATGGACAAGAGACAGCACAGAAGAATGATTCTTGAGAGAAGGGAATCAGATGAGGCGAGCCATGCAATTACACCAGCTAACTTCCCAGGGAAAGATTTCAGGCCATGGTGCAGGGAAGACCCGGGCAGAGGCCCAAAGTCTTCATTTATTTAGGAGCCATTGCTGTTAGTACATTAGTACGGGAGGTCAAGGTAGCTAGAGTTCTTATGACAGAGCAGTGGAGAGAAGAGAGATGAACATAGAGCTACTGAAAGCTGCAGAGAAACCCTTTTAAGTCTTCAGCTGCATGCTGATCAGCAACACATGTGTATGAAGAAACTGCCTAAGGTGAGGGAAAGAGCCATCTGAAAGGATTGCAGAATGCACAAACTAACAGAGGGAGTTGAGTCCCAACACTGCAAGTTCCTGGCTGTGTGATTTTGAGCAAATCACATGTTCCCAGACTCTCAGTTCAGCAAAATGTATATAAAATACCAGTGATGTAAGAGAGTATTTGTGAGAATCAGTATAATATATATTAACCACATAGTATGTGGTCTCATATATAACACAGGTGCTCAATTTAAAAAAATAATCTGAGCCAGGTGTCGTGACACATGCCTATAATCCTAGGAATTAAGAGGATGAGACAGGAGGAACACGGGTTTGAGGCTAGCCTCAGCACTCAGCAACTTAGGCAGGCCCTGTTTCAAAATAAAAAATAAAATAGAGCTGAGGGTGGGAGTATAGCTTAGAGGTAGAATGCCCCTGGGCTTAATCCTCAGTACAAGAAAGCAAGAGGAAGGAAGGAAGGAAGGAAGGAAGGAAGGAAGGAAGGAAGGAAGGAAGGAAGGAATAAGCTGTCTTGTATACAAAATAAAAACAATGCAAAGATTGGAATAACTTATGTTCCCACTGCCAGAACGGAAAACCATGTAATTCATGGTCATTGCAGAGTACTCAGAAGGGAACTGCCTCAGTAGAGAAGAAAAATACCCTTGGATTAAATGCTGCTCCAGTCCCACCAAATAAAGCTTAACATCAAACCTTGAAAGGATAGAATGGTTTTCAAGAAATTTAACTGCATCCTAAAACAAAATTCAAGAATATTCATGGAAACAAAAATATTCAATACTCACTAAGATAAAAGCCACAATGTCTGGCATCCAATAAAATATCACTCACCATGAAAAGAAGCAGAAAAATATGGCCTATGATGAGGAGAAAATTAATCAACAGAAATAGACACAGATGATAGGAATAGAAGGTAACATTAAAATAATCATTGTAATTATAGTCCATCTGTAGAAGATTGAGCGTGGTAAGTAGAGACATGAAAGGTACAGTCTCAAGTAGAGCTTGTAGAGATGAAAACTACAGTGTCTAAGATGAAAACTACATTGAATGAGATTACAAGTAATTCAAATAGTATAAAATATTAGTAAATATGGAGACACAGAAATAGAAATTATCCAAAATGAAACAAAGAGAAAAAGATCAAAAGAAATGAACAGAGAATTGGTGAATGTGAGAGACTTTCTAGCAGCCTAAAATATGTAATTGGGTTTCCAGAGGATAGGATAAGTGATTAGAAAAAATATCTGAAGAAATAGGGTTAATTTTTTTCTAAATTGATGAAAAGAACCATCCCATCAATCCAAGCTCTACAAACTCCAGGCATAAGAGCTCTGAAGAAAATTATAGCAAGTGATATAATATTTTAATTGGTTAAAATGGATAAACCGGTAATAAGGAGAAGTTTAAACAGTAGCCAGAGGGAAAAAGTCACCTTATGTAGAGAAACAAAGATAAGAATGACAACAAACTTCTTGTCAGAAACAATGCAAGTCAGAAGTCATTGGAATAACATGCTTAACAAAAAAAAAAGAAAGAAAAAAGAAAAGAAAAAACTGTGAACCTGGAATTCTACACCCAACAACAACAACAAAAAAAATCTTACAAAAATGAAGGTAAAAATATAGACTTTTGAAGACATACAAAAGCTGAAGAATGAATTCCTAGAAGATCTGCCCTACAGAAAATGCTAAAGGAAGTTTGCCAGGCAGAGGGAAAATGATAATTGATACGAGATGGAAATCTGACTCTACACAAAGAAATGGAGAGCAACAAAAATGAGAAATATGTAGCAAAATTTAAAAGATTGGGGGGATTACTTTTTAAATATCTTTTTAGAAGAAGTGATTATTTAAATAAACAAAAACAGTATCTTGTGGTATTTCTAACATATGTAGAGGATGGCAAAAATAGTACAGAGGCCAGGAGGAAGGGATGGACATTTACTATCCTGACGTTCTTAGACTCTACATGAAGTAAAATATCACTTGATGGTAAACTGTGATACAGATTCATACTATAAACACCAATGCATCCACTAGAATAAACAGGTTTACAAAAATAAGCCAATTGAAAATATAAAATGGAATCATAAAAATTATAAATTCAAAAGAAGGCAGAAGAGGTGGAAACACAGAACAAAAACAGATGGGACAAATAAAATCCATTTTGCGGGAATAATCTGAAATATAGAAATTAGAGACAAAGGTGTTTATCATGGTACTTTCTACAATACAACACATTGGAAACAACCTATCCAACGACAGAGAAATGGTTCACAGACACTCAATATGCGGTTTATGAAGAGCAGACGGTACCAGGAGAAAAGTGGATTGAGGTAAAATATCAAATGTTCTATTGTGCAATACTTCAACTACAAAAACCATGGTAGAAAAAAGGCCAGGAAAAATTGGATGGTGTTGACAGTAGTGATTTTTTTTCACATTTAAAAAAATTTTAGAGTAAATTTATATTCTCTTCATAATCTGAGAGAAAAAAACAGGAATTAAACTCTTAAATATCACCAAGTCTTGCACTAGACCTAGTCACATATTATCTCATGATTTACCACAACAATCCTGCAAAAAAGGAAGCATTTTCCAACATTTTTAGATAAGAAAACTGAATATCAGAGAATATATGCCATGGTTCACACAGCTAATAAATGTCAGATTATTAGAAGTTATTGGTGTCTTTTAAATAAGTTATTTCCTTAACATGAGTACCAAAAACTGGATATGTTTCATTCCAAACACCACGATATATAGTTGTCTCAGAACTATTTATTCAAAAGGATATGCAGTTCTCTTTATTTGCATACATCTGCTTTTTAAATTTAGAGGATAAAAGATCTATAAGATTAATTGACAGAATTCATTCAGATTATTTTTGTGTTTAAATCAGAATGCCGGATGTAAGAGGAACTTGTTAAAATAGAAAATAGCACATTCTACTTTTAGTAAATAAAAAAAAGTAGAATGGCAACCATAAAGATTCCTCAAGTTCTCATAGGCATTGTCCTCTCTAAGGAGGAAAGCTCTTAATTGATTAGGATCACAAATCATCTGCCTGATGGATTTTAAGTCATAGAAGACTTTATTCACAGAACAATAAAAAAATATTGACTTGGTGTTTGGAAAGTGCCTATGCCAGGTAGTCTTATAAAACATTATAACTAGCATATTGTTGATGTTTTATACATACTGCATTCATGTTTCCTAAATATATGTAGAGTCAATTTTTATCCTTAATCACAGAATAATTTGTTATCTATGCCGACATAATTGAAACTGATGTTAAGTACTTTTACTATTCAGAAAGGCAGAGAAATCTAGTTTTAAAATATCTCAGGTATCAAACTGGAAAGAATGATGTGTTCCAAGTTCAAATGATCTAAAGCAATCTGCACACAATTGAGGAATTGATGGCCATCCAGCACGGTGTATTTATATCACCTACACTTGAATGTTCCTAATATGTTGAATCCTCTAGCTAAAGTCTGATCCGATGCAAAGACAAAGCAAGATATTGTGTGTTTGTTTTTGTTTTTGAATGCTGGTTGCCTTGAGAACAGACACAATCCTCTATGCCTCTGAAAAATCCAAAGCTACAAAGATGATTTTCAAAATTAAGGGCAACTCACAGCTGAAAATTATACCTTTGGGCAAAGGGCCAATTTGGGAGGCATTTCACTCCGATTTGGAGCCATGCCAAAGTCCCTCGGTCCCATTTGTTCAATTTTATAGCGAACACACAAAAAGGAAATGGGAGAGTGTAGCTGAAGTGTGGCTGTGTGCAAGTCATATTTAAGGTCTTGCTAAGATGCGTGTTAACATGTGGAGTTGCATGGTGAGAACAAGAATCACTGGGCATTTTCAAACAACCACGCACAGCCCGAGTATGGAAGGATGCTGTGTACTAGTGGAGCATGGCAGGGTCCCTTAGGGTACCAGTCTGTGGGCATATAAGAAGAAAAATGGAGGGGCGAGGAAACCTGGGCCAAACAGGACCACAATATGAGGTTCACAGTAATACCAGGATTTGTTTTAACAGCCCTGGAAGGTGGCAAGACCCATTTCTAAAATAAATGCATGGTATAATTTCACCTGATTACCATACTAAAATAGTCATTTATTTTCACCTTGCACTTGCGTAACTGCTAAAGATTAAGGTAATTGGATTTGACAGTTTTCACAAATAAAATCACCCAAATAACTTTCTTAATACTACTACTATTTTTCAGGCTGTGTGAGAAAAAAAAAATTGGCTTCATTTTTCATTATGAACGTAAACTAGGGAAACGAATTTAGCTTACTATATTTTTCAGCTTAAAAAGAGCTGTTCATTTTGAAACGTTACAACTTTCAAAAGAACTGACTATAGAAAACACAAATAAAATATTATGCATTAGCCACATTTAATATTTTGGGTACTAAGTTCCTGCCATTTCTACATTTTTCATGGATAGGTATAAATATTCAAATAAAAGGCTAAAATATCTTTTTATGCTATGTATGTCATGCATGACATATAGAATACATATGGTATATACAACATATATATCACCTATAGAATGTGTATGGTATATAAGATATACAAAATATATTATATTGGCATATGTAATATATACTACATAGAATATATGGTATATATAACATATAGGAAGATATATAAACAAAGTATTTTTATGTAAAAGTTGATCATTCTGCTTTGCAATGTGCGTGTGTGTGTGTGTGTGTGTGTGTGTGTGTGTGTGTTTTATTTAACCCACATATCAAGAACAGTTTGCCATAGACTGTTTTAAGTTTAGGTAAAGAAAGACTGAGTATCCCTTTTTGAATAGACCTTAAATAGAATGTGCATAATAACACCATTTAGTGGTGTTACAGGAACACATAAGCTCTAGAATGATGCTTAAGACAAGAAATTTAGATGGCCATTACTTTTGAAATATATAGCACAGTTATTAAAAATCTCAGCCTGTGGAATAAGGTTCTCAGACCCATGTTGGAGACCTAATTCTACCAAGCTGTGTGACTCTTGGAAAATTATTTAACCTTTCTAAGTTTAGATTTAATTTTTTGTAAGGATTAAATTAGATAATCTAGTGTTCCCCAGAAATGCTATTGATAGCAAGCACCCATTTATTGTGAGCTATTTAAAAAATCATTTTATCCATCCCACCTCTCATTCCCAAAATATCTTATAGGGGTTTTTGTTTGTAGTCAGGGTAAGTTTATACCTTGATTTGAAAGAGATTGTCCTTCTTAATAATATCAATCTCCTCTTATTGCTTTGAGAAGTCCTTTAGATATCTTAGAGAAGTGGATTCAGATGTCTCCCTCCCCATATTCCTTATTAGTATTTCCCCTAAGCAAGTTCTATTTCTATATTTCAAGCACAACCATTTTCTAATATATTTTCTACTGATGATTTAGGGCATAGAAATAAGTTAATCTATATTTTAACTTATATTATTTACAGATACTAGTTTACAATGTAGTGTACTTTTCCCCCCAGTGCTGGAGACAGAACCCAGGGCCTTGTGCATGTGAAGCAGCATTCTACCACCGAGCGACATCCCCAGCCCTGTACTGCACATTCGAATGCTAGAAGAAAGAATTTTGAAAGTTTTCACCATAAAGAAATGATATGTTTGAGGAGATAAACATGTTTAATCTGATCAAAGTAGTATGCAATGTATACATGTATCAAACATTACATGATACCCCATTAATGTGTACAGTTTTATGTTTTTATGTACTAGTTCATAAATAAAGACTAAACTTGGTCTGCTACAAAATAAATACATTAGTTCAGGATGGCCTTATTAATTCTTGGTACAAGTCCATATCACCTTTAAATCATGACTGTTCTACATCCTCCCTTATGACAATTTATTTATATTCATTTCATATCTATTGCCTTGTCTAGCCTTACAAATGCTCAATAATACTGGGGAACATTGGCACTTTTGCCTTATTCTTGAATTTAATGAGAATGCTCCCGTGGCTTTGAGCTACTGGTTCTGAACCTGGATTCTTTATCAGGCAAAGGAACATTCTTGCTATGTCTAGTTTCCTGGGAAGTTTTTAAAATCAGTAGTAGATGCTGACTATTTGCAGTTGCTTATGTAGGACATTTTTTGTTAAAATTTTGTGTTTTTTCCTTCTGAGCTATCAATTTACAAACTTGTCATATCAATATATAAACTTGTCATAAGGGAGGATGTAGAACAGTCATAATTTAAAGGTGATATGGACTTGTTCAAAGAATTAATAAGGTCATCCTGGACTAATGCATTTATCTATTTTGTAGCAGAATTAATAGATATCCTAACACTATGCTGTCCCTTCTGGACTATCATGTATAATGATTTTGATAGACAGCTCAATTTAGAAATACTTTACTTATAATTGCTTGAATCGGTATTCATTAAGTGTAATCATTCTTTAGTTTTCTTTTCTTTTTTTTTTTTTTGCCAAACTAGGGATGGAACCCAGGGGCGTTCTGCCTCCAAGCTACACCCCAGCCCTGTTTTTTATTCTTTATTTTGAAACAGGGTCTCACTAAGTTGCGGAGGGCCTCACTAAGTAGTTAAGGCTGGCTGCAAACCTGCGATCCTCCTGCCTCAGCCTCCCAAGTTCTGGGATTACAAGTGTGTGCCACCACGCCCGGCTCTAGTTTTCATTTTTAAACTATCTTTATTCGGTTTTATATTAATGTGACATTCATTTCATGACTTAGGAAGTTTTACATTTCATTCGACCTGGAAAATATAAATAATTTGAGAATAATATGTTCTTCAAAGGTTTCATACAGGCTCTGGGTTGTGATTTTCTTAATGGCTGATGTTCATCTGAATAGCATTCCAACCGCTCTTATGAGTCTCTGTTCAAATCTTCTCTTTCTGCTGCTCCTCTTTCACCATCTCCTTTTCCTCTTCAAGTTCAAATGCTGTTCCATGTTGCCTTTACTTTCATTCATAGCTTTACGAAGTGTGTTATCTTTTCACCGTTCCTTGTTTCTCTCTCTCACTGTATTCAGATTTTATCTTTATTATTTCCTCCCAACTTTTTTCTTCTCTTTTAAGAACTACTTAAGTTCACTCCTTTGTGCCCAGCCTTTTCTTTCCTTGGATTGTTGTTTATTGATCCCTACATCTTCCTTGAGGTCATTTGCCTTCTTGCTGAGGTGTACCCCACTCGGTCTTTATGTACCCAAAGTGTCTGTTTCACTTTGTGGGGCCACCGTTTGGGTAAGCAGAGAGTTCTAGGTGGACAGCTATCGTCTCATAGCTCTGTGAAGATGTCACTCTGCTGTCCTGTGACACCTGTGACTGTTGATGAGAAATCTGCAGTCGATCTGAAGGTCATTGGTTTTTTTGACTCTGTCCTTTCTCTCTAGTAGCTTTTCAAATCTTCTCTTTTTCTTAGATGTTCCAGCACTTTACTCTGACATCAGTGAGATACAGCTTGCTTTTCTTTATCTTGTATATAATCTATGCTTTGTCACTCGCTGAGAGTTTATGTTTTCCTTCAATTATGGACAATTATCAGCCATAAATTCTTTCGATCTTGCTTTTACCTATATTCTAGTTTTCCCTTATATAGTGCTATTATCTAAACTGAACTCTTCATTTTTCCATGGCTCTCACTTTCTATTTCATATTTAAATGTATTTTTTCTTTTATGAGTTGTACACTGATTTCCTCAAACCCATATATATTTCAATTCACTAATTTTATATACAGATGTATTTAAGCTCCTTTCGCACCTCACTATTATTATTATTTTTTTTTTTTTTTGCGGTACCGGGGATTGAACCCAGGGGGAGTTCTACCTCCGAGCTACACCCCCGGCCCTATTTTTTATACTTTATTTTGAAACCAGCTCTCACGAGGTTGCGGAGGGCCTCACTAAGTAGCTGAGGCTGCCCGCGAACCCGGATCCTCCGGTCTCCGCCTCCCAAGTACTGGGATTACAAGCGTGCGTCACCACGCCCAACTCGCGCCTCACTATTATTTTAAAATTGTCTTCATAACTCTATGCTTCATCTCTAGAATTCCACATGTTTCTTATGCAAACTTATCTATCTTTTTTTTTTTTTTGGTACTGGGGATTGAACCCAAGAGCATTCTACTTCTGAGATACACCCCCAAGCCCTGTTTTTTCTATTTTTTAACAGGGTCTCACTAGGTTATTAAGGGACTTAAGAAGTTTCTGAGGCTGGCGTCAAACCTGCAATCCTCCTGCCTTAGCCTCCCAAGTACTGGGATTATAGGTGTGCGCCACCATACCCAGCTTTTGTTTATCCTTTTTCATATCATCTAAATCTTGCCTATAGATTCTCTTATCACTTTGAAAATTTCTTATTTATTATAAAATCTCTTTCTAATTGATATGCTATATTTAATTACTTGAATGTAATTTCTCTTCTCTATTGTATATGTTTATTATCTAGCATGGATCTCTTATGACACTGGAAGTTAAGAAATCTCTTACAGCAATCTCAGAAAGAACTATTGAGTTTGGTGTTAGAATCCCTAGATCTTTCCATGTCAAGTCTGTCAAGGAATCCTGCTCCTGGTACTACAGTCCCCAACCAACCAACATACCCAATAATCCACAGGAGGTCTGTGAATCCATAACCACTGAGCATTGTTAAAAACTGAATAAACAATACAAGTTTATTTACACATCTATTTGTTTAATTTCTGCCTCAGTGATGATAAACTCCATAGGTGACAGGAAACCAGGGACCTACATTTCTTTCTCTTTTCTTTCTTTCTTTCTTTCTTTCTTTCTTTCTTTCTTTCTTTCCTTCCTTCCTTCCTTCCTTCCTTCCTTCCTTCTTTCCTTCTCTCTGTCTCTCTGTCTCTCTGTGTCTCTCTTTCTCTCTCTCTCTCTCTCTCTCTCCCCCCTTCTGAACCATACTGGGGATTGAATCCAGGGGCATTCTACCACTGAGCTACATTCTCAGCCTTTAATTTTTTTTTTTTTTTTGAGACAGGGTCTCACTTAGTTGCCCAGGCTAGGCTTGAACTTGTGATCCTCCTGCCTCAGTCTCCCAAGTAGCTGGGATTACAAGCAGGCACCACTTTACCCAGGGACAGAAACCTTCTTAACCATGTCTTTCATTGTCTTCTTTGCACTCGGTAAATATTATTAAATGAGTAAACTAATGTACAAATTGATTTAAGTTCATTTAAAAATAATACTAACAACAATGGTATTAATTAACAAAAATGTCAGCTGAGAACTTTCAAGAGTTACATAAAATCAGTAGTTTATTCCCAGGATGCCTAAAGTTCTCTCCAAGACTTCTGCAGATTTCTAAGACTCTTGAATGCTCTAGTCCTCCTCTGCCTAAGACCTCTGCATCCTCACAGACTGAATGAAATATTTGCCACATCAACCCAGCATAAAACTTACTTATGTCTTTAGTTTTCACAACCAAAATTTACTCACAGTATGCATTTGTGAGTTTGCTAACGTTTATTGAAATATGTAAGTGAAGGAAAGTCAAAGGGAGGGAGTATTTCAGGGAACCAAGCCCTCTCTCCTTCTCTTCCTCTCCTCTCTCTCTCCTTTGCCTGCTTTTACTCCCTTTCATCCTCTTTTATTGTTGCCTAAAATCCCAAATTTCTCTCTGTGTATCAAGAAGAGCAAGGCCCACCTCAAATCGCTATCCTTCCTCTAAAATGAACATCAGGCTATTTTTCTAAAGCAAGATCAATCCTTAAAAATAATCTTGCTATTAATCTTATTTTTCTGGTGCTAATTCCTATGATAAAAATTTCTCAGTCTGGATACATTTATTTAGATAAAATGATTACTATAATAAAAATTAATTCTAAAATATTACATCAATTATTAGCAACTTTTATCATTATGTACTTTCTCAAGCAACAAATGTTGAAAATTGAAGTCTAGTGCTGTAAGACATATCTGTGGTGGCCAGTATTGTCGTTTACCCAGAATACCCAGTTCTGCCTTCCTCTGAGTCCACCTACGGGGGCACGTCCTGGCCCATTTGTAGTTGGGTGATGCTGTGTGCCTAGTGTTGGTGAATGAGTCGTGAACGGACTTGATGACTGTCACTTCTGAGCCAGGCTCTCGCTGTCAGTGGGAGACCCTTCAGAGTCCTGCTCTTCCTTCTGCTTCCTTGATCAGAGATACTGGTGGCTCCATAGCCTGGCTGCAGAGTGACCACGATGACCAGAGGTCCTCGCTAATTCAGGATGGATGTGTGGTGTGGTCCAGCAATAAAGCTGGTGGCTTTAAGTCACCGACATTTTGAAGTTGTCTGTTATTACCACATAGCCCAGCCTAGCCTGACTGGTACAGGGTCCACAGCATCTTCTGGCTCAAAAGGGAACTTGTCATACGTGAAAAGGTAGTGCCGCATTTTCTGAATAGCCCACAGCCACCATGATCTCTGGAACCCCAGGATGGGAGATTATCCAAGGAAGACTCAGCCTGTGTGGATGCACACCAGTCCCACTCAACGAATGTTCCTGCGAGCTCTTCAAGAGCATGGAAGGTATTCTACTTTGCCTGGATCCTCCACACCACCCACGTGAATATTGCAAGGACCGTCACATAAACATACCCTAGACTTTAATCACCCTAAACATTATTTACCCTAAACGCTAACTTATTTATAACTTGTCTCTTTCTTAAAAGCTTTTAAGTATAATATAATCAAATCACTGACAAGTAAATGAAAAATATATAAAGGATTACAGAAGGAAGGTGAGGTTTCAAATACATTGATATATGCAAAGTCAACATGGTAATTCTAATCTGATAATTGTAATAAAAAGAGAAATGGGACAAAGTTACATGAAGTTTTTTACAGAAAGGTAGACCACATTCCAGGTTTTTGGAAGAAAGGACAGGAGATTGTGGAAGAGTAAAAAAGCATTTTACAAGTTAGAAAAGCAAATAAAACCAGGGAAGAATGGGCTCCACCTTTCTTTTTTTTTTCCATAAAGAGATAAAAAAAATGTAGGATGAGCAAATTCTTCTAGGTTGCCCACCTCAAGTGCTTGGCTCCTTGGAGAAAGGCACAACTATCCACTGCTCACTACAAAATTTTCAATTTGATTGAAATGCTTAATTTTTATAAAAGATAAATTTGCTTCCCATTCTTCTTTTGCCTTTTCTAGTAGAAAATTGACAAAGCAGATTAGGAAACCTTTATGTTAATGACAGCTGAGCATGAAAAAGCAAATCTTGGCTCACAAGGGATTGTTATTTCCCTGGCACAAAGTACAAGAATTGCCATAAAATGGCCATACATAGCTTGTCAGGCCCACGCCCGTGCACGTGTGTGTGTGTGTGTGTGTGTGTGTGTGTGTGAGTGTACATGTGTAGGTTGGGTGTAGCTTGTCATTTGTGTGTGTTTGTGTGTG
>PVJS01001757.1:0-24327 GCA_004027185.1 Glis glis
GACAGGGAGAGAGAGAGAGAGAGAGAGAGCTGAGGCTGGCCGCGAACCCAGATCCTCCGGTCTCTGCCTCCCAAAGTACTGGGATTACAAGTGTGCGCCACCACGCCCGGCCATGATTTCACATTTCTGATAATGCTTTTACTTGCCATCTTGCATCACCTAAATAAATAAATAAATAAATAAATAAATAAATAAATAAAAGTAAATATAAAAGGCTGATCTTTAATTCTCACCTTTTTTTTTTTTTTTTTTTTTTTTTTTTTTTTTTTTTTTTTTTTTTTTTTTTTTTTTTTTTTTTTTTTTTTTTTTTTTTTTTTTTTTTTTTTTTTTTTTTTTTTTTTTTTTTTTTTTTTTTTTTTTTTTTTTTGCTGTGGTGTAAGTGCTTTCTTCTGTTCTGCTAACAGGAAACAGGGCATAGTCTCCATAAAGCCTTTGGTCTTCCTCTGGACTTGACCAGAGGGGCAGAGTATAGGTTTCTTTCTCAGAGAGCAACAGTTCTTTGGACTTTTCTCGACTGCTCTCTGACCACCTATATTTCTTAAATCTTTCTCTTTTACTTTATATCTCAGCATTTGATCCTAAAAGCCAAGGCTTTGCTGTCTTTGTTTTGTGTGTGTGTGTGTGTGTGTTTGTGGTACTGGGAATGGAACCTAGGGGCATTCTACCTCCAAGCTACACTCCCAGCCCTACTTTTATTCTATATTTTGAAACAGGGTCTAAGTTGTGGAGGGCCTTACTAAATAGCTGAGGCTGGCCGTGAACCTGCGATCCTCCTGTCTCAGCCTCCCAAGTACTGGGATTACAAGCATGTGCCACCATGCCTGGCTTGCTGTCTTTGTTTTATGATTGTTCTTAGCAACTTCCTCTTGGTCTGAATGGGGAGTACCCGTGGATTAAAAAAGAATGAGGACAGGGGAAAAAATACACATCAGTGGTAGAACAGAAAAGAATTTGGAATCTTAGGTAGAGTAATAGGAAAACCTTGCAATGGGGAAAAACAACATAGTCCCAGAAAGTGGTGCCATGGTTTGAGGCTGTGAAACTATGATGAGGGTGGATGTTCTTCTTTAAAAAAAGGTTGTTGACCAGAAGATGTGAGTGGTGCATAATCCTTCAATTTTTACTTAAATTCAAATTTCTTCTATTATATATATTTCAAAGGACAAATTTACAACAATTTAGTGTAAAAATATTATTTGGAATCAGTCGCAGTGGCATACACCTATAATGCCAGTACTTGGGAGGCCGAGACAGGGGGATTGCAGATTCTAGGCCAGTGAAAGCAATTTAGCGAGACCCACAGCAACTTAGTGAGACCCTGTTTCAAATTAAAAAGGACTGGAGGTGTAGCTCAGAGGGCATTCTATTGGTTCAATCCCCAGTACCCCAAGCAAACAAACAAACAAACAGACAGACAAACCAAAAAAGCCTCCCCAAAACTGTTTGACCTTGTTGATTCTAGAATTGGGCAACATTTTATTCCACAAAATGGAATGAATGTTCCAATGAGCTGAGCAGAGGAAGTTGGTTTTATATATAGACAGATAAGAACTGAAGAAAACAGAAACAAAAGAAAATTCATAAAATAATTGGTTATTTCAAAGTTATTTCCCTTGTAAGTTGGGGACAAGGAGAACAGTAGAAAAAGAACTGATTTGTTCGCCTCAGGTTACTTCAGGTTACCCTTTTTTGTGTGTGTAAGGATTAAGGTAGAGGGAATTTAATTATCATACCAATTGAAACTGGCTTGTTTGGGAAATTTGGCTGTTATCGCTCCAGTTCTGATTTCTTGGAAGGTCAGATAAACAGCTTAGTTTCAGATTGGTGACATAGAAAGGTAGCATGTGTAACTCCATTTTGGTTTCTAGCCTGGCCTGCCAGGGCCAGTGCAGGCACTGAGTCCAGGACAATGCCCTCCTGTAATTTCAATTTAGTACAAGTCAGAACAGGAAAATATTGGTGTAGTTTCTTTTAAGAGATCAGTTTGGGTTTCTCTCTACTTCATTCTTATATGAAAAGGTCATTTCCTACTACTGGAGGCGAGAGGTTGAAATGGTTCTTTTATTTTCAGTAGTATATCTATGATCTTTCCAAATCATTCATGAAAAGTAAAACATTGACATCATAGAGTTGGGACTTTTCTTTCTTTCCCTTAAAATAATTTTTTAAGGAGCAGTGGCTTCCAATTCTATAGTGTGGCTTTGGGTGGATAATTACTATAGAATACTGCAGACTTTTTTTTTTCCCTTTCCCTGTAGGGTGATTGATTTTAACCTTTCTCCTCTGCCAAACCTTTGTTCCATGCATGACATTTTAACCCCCACCACTTCCTATGTTCTATTTTGCTAAAGAAAATTGCATTTTCTATTTCTGGACAAAGCATGGTTGTTTGTGTCAGTCAATTTAACACAATATACCGGTTCTTGTTTGTGCAGAGGAAGCACTAATGAGATTCCAGCAGGAGATGGGTCCTGAGCCCATGACCAAGCCTCCCATTGGGCCCGGAAGATGGAAGCCACAATAATCCATTACCGACAAGGCTACTTAATAGTGATGTAGTACCTTTTTGTCTCAGAGACCTCTATGCAGTATGGAATCCCATTTCTTACTCTATACACTTATTCCTCCAAATGGTACATGGACATAGAAAAAAAATGGTTGTGTGGCACAATGGAAAGGGTAGACACTTTGGAGGTTGTGGTCTATCTTTGATCCCTGCTCTGCCATTTCCAGCTCTGAAACATTAACATGTCATATTCTTTCTGAGCCTCTGTTTGTTCATCTGAAATGGGAAAAAAAATATAGTTTTTGATCAGAGAGTTGGAGGGAGGATGAAATAAGATAATGAACATAAAACTTCTTACATAGAAGCCACTCAATAAATGATAGCTATTATAATGAACATATTGCATTTTGATGAAGTAAGCAATTCTCATTGAGAGCTTTTGCTTAAAACAAGAGTATGTGCCTCCTATCTTTTGCTCCTTAGAGTAGATCAGTTATGGGGGACGTTTAAAATACTTTCTGTCACCACTCTTTATGCCTTACTTCATTAGGCAAGCATTTAATGAATGCCTACTGGACGCCAGATACTATTCTGGATACCTGAATCTAGAAGAAAAAGCAAAGAGTAAAGAGGACATGTGACCATTTCGGAAGAGCACAGGCAGAAGTGGCTCTGCTTCTTACGACCTGTGCAGTTTGGGCAGGTTATTAACTTCTGTGAGCCTAGTTTCTGGATCTCTAGGATAGGGATAATGATACGTGTCTCACAAAGCTGTGATAACATATATCATATATATACATACATATATCGTACATATCAATATATACATACATATGTCATACATATCAATATATCCATACATATGTATATATCAATATATATCACTATATATCACATATATACATATATATAGCAGTTATATTCAAAATACAACTGGGTTCAAAATATTTACTAACCACTATGGTTAGTAAATCAGAAAGAACCAGGTATAGAATATCAATAAACTAGTACATATCAGTGGGTGGAATATCAGTCCTGACTTTAACAAGGTCTAGAACATAGTAGGGAGGAGCCCAGGTTTTAGATAGGGGTTGGGAGTTGTATGGTTCATATTATTTTCTGTACATTATAATGTATTGACATGTTAGAAACCTTTTTGTCTGGGGACTAACCACCCCTCCTGGGACTCAGGTGGGGGAGGGAAGGCTGGCCTGGAACATTGCCTTTGATATGCAAACTAACCAATCCAGAGTCAGACCTCCTCTATCTGGTTCTTATATCCCACAAGGCAATATTTGTTTTCCTCAATCACCCCAGGACCAGGTACCTGGTAACTAGGGCTACTGGGTATCACAGAGCCCACTGGAATTCTAAAACCAGCCAGCCCTTAAGGTGCCCCAGGGGAGGCTGTGGCCTAGACTTTGGCCTCAGTGCTGTCTTGAGACTCCTGACCAACCCTGCCACTTCCCTGTGACACTGGAGGGCGTGCTTCCTGTTTCAAGGACCTGTGAGTATCATAAACTTTGTCGTCCTGAGCCTCTCCCATGTTTCTTCTTGTGGCTGTACCTGACTGACCATCTCATAAGAGAACACAGAACAGGAGTGGACAAAGAGACAGGCATATAGATGATAGCCAGGCAGTATGAGATGTGCTATAATGAAAGTAGGTAAAGGGACAGAGGGAACACAGTATAGAAAGCCCCTAAACTCACTCAGGGAATCAAGCGATGCCAAAGAAAAGAAGAGATGATATTTGTTTTATTGTTGTTTTGTTTTGTGGTACTGGAGATTGAACCCAGGGGCATTTTACCTCTAAGCTGCAGTTCTTAGCCCCATTTTATTTTTTATTTTTATTTTGAAACAAGGTCTCCCTAAATTGCTGAGGCCGGTCTCGATTCAAACTTGCCATCCTCCTGTCTCAGCCTCTCAAGTACTTGGATTAGAGGCATGCACCATCTCAACTGGGAAGAGAGAACATTTGAGCCAAGAGTGGAGGGATGGGTAGGAGGGTTTGCAGGGCTGAGATAACTCCATGCAGAGGGAAAAGCGGGCACCACAGCTTTCTTTGTGTGACGTGTTTCGGGATGGGTGGGGTCGGTAGGCTGACGGGCCTGTGGAGGCTGGACAATGTTCAAAGTCAGAAATGTAGGTGGGGGCTTGGTCTTGAAGGGCCTTGCGAGTCATGCTGTTGCAGTGTGCACAGCAATGGGAAACGAGGAGGCAGGATGTGGAGGATAAGCAGAGCAGTGTATTTCAATGGTCAGCAGCTACAGGAGACAAGACTATAGAAGAATATCCAATCAGCCAGGAGACCACCAGTTCAGAAAATATGTTAACACATGGAACAGACAGAAATCTATTGGGGATTGGTAGTGACTGGAGATAGGGGTGAAGGAAGGAAGCAGTTGAAAATGACTCCTTAGTCTTTAGCCTGAGTCACGGGTGCACATACAGATCCAAAAGAGAACCATTTCCAGGCAATGTGCTTCTCCGCAGGCCTGGGTAGCTACATCATTCCCCCGCCTACCAGGTCAAGTAAGGCTTTTTTTTTTTTTTGTCTCACAGCTGTAAATATTTCATGCCAGTGGCCATGTTTCTGTTTTATTTTGGGAATGGTGCTTTAACTGGTTTTTCAGTTTAAACGACGTAGGAACTGAAGGGCCATTTTTGTCCTCAGGGATGTGTTTGGTGCAGAAGATGGCAGACAGTTGGGTGTGGGTGAGGACAGATAGCGCCTGAGGTCTCGCCGCTTAGAAGTAACATCTTGTTGTTTGAGGATAACACTGCCAAAGGTGTGTGGGTGTATCTTTGAAGAAGCAAAACAGAAAAAGCATGACCAGTAATCTGATCTAGCGAGGTGTATTAAAAGTCATTATTGTATTTATTGCTGTAGCATTTGTGGAGCGCCTTTAGTGGTCCCAGAGATGGCCCCTGTGTTCAAAGAAAGCCAACCAGCCCCTTGCCCTCAGGGGGTGGTTGACCAGTGTTTTTTCCCCAGTGCTGCCCTATTTTGAGGATTCATTTAAAATTTTTATTTTGTATTTCCTCTCCCCACTGTCCTTGGCTTTAGTTAGTAATCAGCCACTCCCAGGGCTGTGGAGCACAATGAGGCCCTGGCCCACGTGTTCCAGCAGTCATCGTTTCAGAACCAGAGGGCCACGTACAAGCCAGACCTCACCCTCTCCTTACTGCCGTGCAAGCCCTGAAGTAATGTCAATGGGAGGACAGATTGATAGAAGGATTCCTTTGGTATCATAGTCAGTGCCCCGAGGATTGAACCCAGGGGCATTCTTCCTCTGCGCTACGCCCCCAGCCCTATTTTTTATACTTTATTTTGAAACTGGGTCTCACGAAGTTGCGGAGGGCCTCACTAAGTAGAGAGAGAGAGAGAGAGAGAGAGAGAGAGAGAGAAAGCTGAGGCTGGCCGCGAACCCGGATCCTCCGGTCTCCGCCTCCCAAAGTACTGGGTTTACACGCGTGCGCCACCACGCCCGGCTTGACTTGATTTCTTAAGAAGTCTGCAGTGGTCAAATTTTCATGACAACATATATTTCCATGGCTTTTAAAACCTCCTAGGAGCCCGGCTCTTAATGTCTATCACATCATTTACTCCTACCATGTAGCTACCCTGGAATATATTCACTGAGCTCTTACATGTGTTGGGCCCTGTGCTAAGCAGCATTTTACATTGATAAGCTGAATTCCTCTTCACGACCCATGAGGTAGGGCCAGTGATTATCTGGCTTACTCAGGTGAGGAAACTAGGGCTTAGAGAGGTAAGGTCATTTGTTCAAGGTCACTCAGTTCCAAGTGGGCAGGTCAGGGGTCCAACAAAACACTCCAAACTGCAGAGTTTGTGCTCCTAACCATCACATTCTACAACCCTGTAAGTAAACAAATAGAAATATTATCACATTTCAAGAAGATAAAGGGCTAAGGATTGGCTCAGTGGTAGAGTGCTTGCCTAGAATGTGTGAGGCCCTGGGTTTGATCCCCAGCACCACAAATATGGATAAATAAATAAATAAATAAATAAGAAATAAGATAAGATGGAGTTTTAGAAAGGCTTAGAATCCAGAATCCAATTCTCTCTGACTTTCTTTTCTTTCCTTCCTTCCTTTCTTTCTTTCATTTCTTTATTTTGTGGTACTGGGGATGGAACCCTGGGGACTTCTACCTCCAGGATACACCCCCAGACCTATTTGTTATTTTTTTAAATTTGGAAACAGGGTCTCGCTAAGTTGCTGAGAGCCTCACTAAGTTGCTGAGGCTGAGTTGGAACCTGAGATCCTTTGTCTCAGCCTCCCTAGTACTGGGATTACAAGTGTGCACCACCACGCCCGGCTGTCTCTGATTTAAACATATTTTTTTCCCAGGTCAACAGTTGCCTCTGCCGGGCGTGGTGGCGCACGCTTGTAATCCCAGTACTTTGGGAGGCGGAGACCGGAGGATCCGGGTTCGCGGCCAGCCTCTGCTCTCTTGCTCTCTCTCCCTCTCTCTGTCTCTCTCTCTGTCTCTCTCTCTCTCTACTTAGTGAGGCCCTCCTCAACTTCGTGAGACCCGGTTTCAAAATAAAGTATAAAAAATAGGGCCGGGGGCGTAGCGCGGAGGTAGAACGCCCCTGGGTTCAATCCCCGGTACCGCAAAAAAAAAAAAAAAAAACCAAACCAGTTGCCTCTGGTTGTACCTGGTGGCCAAAGCACTATTTTGTATGAGTTGTTTTATCCCCAGGTAACTGACCTTGAATCCTGGGATCTTCCAAGTGAGCTGATGAAATCGATTTTGGTTTACGATGTGGCAGTGCTTCTGGTCTAATGTCTGGTCTTACTGTTCTTTCTCACCCTTGATGGTAGAAAGTACATTAAATGAGGCTATTCACATCATAAGTTATTAAATCCCAGAAAGCCAGCTTGGGCTTCCAACATTGCTGACTCCTCGCTCCAGACCAAGCACTGCACCAGCCATTAATGCTGATAGATCGGAAGATTCCTACCTTTTTCTTTGGAGTTTACAAATCTTCAGAGAAATACAGGACAGCTATTTATTTTTGTATTTATGCAAATTATATATACATACAGAGTGGTTAAAACATAAAAACAACATATGGTCTGGGAGAATTTCCGTTAGTGCTCCAGGCATCTCCGGATACAGAAATAGCATGGCTGCTAATAATGTGGCTTCCTCAGCAAACAAAGATCACAATTCTCAGCCACTCACAGACTAGGTAGGGTTAGGGGCTTTTAGGGGTAGGCACCATTTTTATGCTTATGCCCTCGTTTCCCAGCCTCATTCATGAAAAGTAGCTATCATTTTAAAGAAGTTTGATCTGGCAAAGGTGACAGATCAGGACAGAGCAGAACTCTCTTGTAGAATTCATCCTATATTCTTGGGCTGAAATCAGCCCCAAACACTGTGTGTCATACAGCAAACTTGAGACACTTAGCAGAGTTCAATTAAGGCTCAAGCTCCAACTCAGAAATATTTAGAAGGAAGCATAGAACCATTTTCTAATTAATGAGCCTAATGGTCTCTCTTGCTAATCAGAGGGAAGGGTAAAAAACTAAAGGAAACTGAAGAAGAGGGAAGTTAAAGAAGAATGGACTAAGCCAGGCAAGGTGACACAGGCCTATAATGCCAGTACTTGAGAGGCTGAGACAGGAGGATCACAGGTTTGAGACCAGCCTCAGCAACTTAGCAAGAGTTCCAGAAACCTAGGGAGACCCTGTTTCAAAATACAAAATAAAAAGGGCTGGGGGTATAGGTCAGAGGTAGAATGCCCCTGGGTTCAATCTCCAGTATCCCTAAAAACAAAACAAAAGAACAGATCACTCAGACCCCACCTACTGCGGGGGTTGTAGTTTCTTACCATCTTCACAGCACCTAAGGGAGGCAGACACTATTCCATGTTGTAGATGGGGAATCTGAGGTTTCAGGGTTTAAAGGATTTTACCCAACATTGTGTAGCTAATACGTGGTACACCCAGAATCTGTACCCAACCTTTCTGTTGCAAGGAAAACTTGTACTTTCCCACCCCGGTGGAAATCTTTTCAGAAAAACTGCAAATCACTGCCAAATGGCATTTGCAGCCTCTAGGTACACCCTGCATTGATGTTTGGCTGAAACCGTGGAAACCAAAGGTGAACAGTGTGGCCAGAGCACAGCTGGGGACTCTGCAGTTCCCTGTCCTCTGGGGATGCTGGGTGGTGAGCACAGTCCTTGCATAACACACCAGGCTTCCTTCATTCTTTGTACCACAGTGCAGCCCCACTGCCTATAGAGCAGAAAGCAATTAGTTTTCCCAATATTATCTAATATTTGGCATGTACTGAATGCAGCCACAGAGACTAAGCCAGGATCGTATCAAGGACTTATGCCTGCGTCTGTGCAGAGGGATGTGCAGTTGCCATAGCAGCAATCAATCTGCTAAATAACTGGTAACATAAACTGATTCAAAGGCAAAGACTGATTTGGGTCAGGGAATTGCACTCTATAAAGAACAACTTCTCGGTGACTTCTGAGGATTTTTTAGCTCTATGGATGGCCCTGGAAATGTATAGTGAGTGATTGCTCAGTTGCAAGAGGGTGTGTGTGCCTCAAGAGGATAGCGGCGTGCCACTCCTGGGAAGTAGAATAGAAGCTTCCATGGAACATGCCGTGAAACTGCTCATCCGCGGCACATCAGTTCCCAGAGGCTCAGGAAGACCAGTAACAAAAGTAAGAGCATCTAATTGTTAAGTTCTCACCATGCCCTGGGACACTTCAGTGCTTCATGCATTTTGTGAACAGTCCTGAAAAATGGGACTTATCACCACCCTTCTATCGATGTGGACAGCCACCCAGGTATGGATTTAGGGGTTCCATCTCAGGCTGGCTTGATGCAGATGCTGTGCCCTCTTTCTCTGCAGCTTCTCTCTTCCTTGGACTTCCTCCAATAGGAAAGGAGATTTTTTTTTTGTTTACCCACATAGTGAAGTTTTCATTGTTCTCATTCTGCTTTATATAGTGTGGAATACTACTTTTTTTTTTGTAGTACTTGGGATTGAACCCAGGACTGAGCTACACACCCAGGTTCCCTCTTTTATTTTTTGAAAGAGGGTCTCGCCAAGTTGCCAAGGCTGGTCTTGAATTTGTGGTCCTCCTGACTCAGCCTCCCAAGTACCAGGATTAGAGGCCTGTACCATCAGGCCTGGCAGCTACTAAGTTTTTGTTTTTTTTTTTTTTTTTTGCGGTACCGGGGATTGAACCCAGGGGCGTTCTACCTCCGCGCTACCCCCCCCGCCCTATTTTTTAATACTTTATTTTGAACCCGGGTCTCATGAAGTTGTGGAGGGCCTCACTAGGTAGATTGATAGATAGAGAGAGAGAGACAGGGAGAGAGAGAGAGAGAGAGAGATCTGAGGCTGGCCGTGAACCCGGATCCTCCGGTCTCCGCCTCCCAAAGTACTGGAAATACAAGCGTGCGCCACCACGCCTGGCGGCTACTAATTGTTTTTCATTCAACATGAAATCTAAGTCTTAGGGCAAGAGGACTTGGCACCTCTAGAGGTAGCACCTACCAGTTTGGGTGATTCAGGTTGTCATGATGAAAGGGGCTGAAAAAGTGCCATTTTTCCTTCAGGTTTTGAGAACAGTATCAGGTAGTCAGTTATCTGCATTTTGATCTAGCCTCACTGTGGGGTAAACCTGTGCCAGGAAGAAAGCATTTCTGAATTCTAGTAGGTGGCCTATTGTAAAGGAGAACCACTGACTTCATAGGCTGTGTAGAGTTGTGAGTTTTGCTAATTTCTACCTGTGTGATTGTCTCAGCATTCTCAATGCTGCAACCCCAAATACCTGATGGCCACAACTTAGAGGAAGGGAAATGTATTTGCTCACAGTTCTGGAGATTTCAGAGGTTTCAGTCCATGTCACCTCTGCAGATCTCAGGGCATGGCAGTGGGAAGCAGGGAAAGAGAGCAGGGGTGGAGGGACTCTGCTCTCACATCATGGCAGAGACACAGAGAGATAGAGAGATCTCCATGGACATATATGTATATATAGTCCCCAGACCCCTCCTCGGCAACCATGCCCCACCTCCAACATGCCTGCCTTGAGAGGTCTGGGGGACACTCTAAATCCAAACCCTACCAGGGATCATGGGAAATTTACTTCAATTCTTTTGGTCCCAGTTCACAACTCTATAAAATGGGGATGGTAATGATAATGATGATGATGGTGATAATGATGATACCAACTAGCTCTCAGTTGCCTAAAATTCTTTTGGGAATGAGACAAATGTAAAAATTGCCATAGGCTTAAGGAGTAAATTTTCCTTCAGATTCCCTTGCATTAAGGGATATATTCCCTCATCCATATATCCTGATTTTTAATTTCACTTTTACTTTTTGACTTAGTGGTTCTGCATTAAATATTTGCAAAGTGAATGAATTCTGGGAAAGCACTTAATAGAATGCCCGTCACATGGTTATGGTTTAATAAATATTAGTTTTCTGTTTAAACAAAGCCTAAATATTATTAGATAATTCTTTCTCTTCAGATCTAGGTTTTCTTCACTAGTTCAAGTTGGTACCTCAGATGAATGTGAGCCCTGGGAGCCTGGAGGAAGGACGTGTTAAAGGATGTGCCTTCATGTTTCCTGTTCCCTCTTTCTGATTCTGTGGCTGAAGGTCAAGAGGTAAGGCAAGTGCTGCTGACTGAGTTTCCTCCTGGAAGCCTCACCTCTCCAGGGCCCACAGCCACAGAACCTGGGTCACGATGCTGGAAATGAACTTTATGCAACACGCAACTTGACACAGCTGTGCCAGCTGGAATACACCTCTAGGAGCTGAGTAGGTGAGTTCATTCGGAGGCTCCTATTGTTTTTCAGTCTCAGGTGAGAGGATGGAGATAGAAATCATTAGATCGCATTAGAAAATGAAAATAGAGTCTCCAAGCCAGTTCTTTTCACATGGACTGTCGGTGGGGTTGTGAGCATTATCTAGGCAGGACTAGGCTGCATTTTGAGCCTATAACTGAAGGTGAAAATTCTGCCCATCTCTCCTCATCGTTCTTCCCCATGAGGTGATATTTTTGCATTGACCTATAGTCCCTCTACTGGGTTTTTGTCTAAGACATTGCTGTAATTTGTAGCTTTAAGATAAGTGCTCAGCTTTCTTCCTGTGTGTGGACATTGATCTTTTTTTTTCTCTAACCTAGAATGCAAACGGCACCTGTGCCTGCTATCTGAATATCTCTAATTAGGCTACCTGCACAAATCTACCAATTGACTTTAATAGATTGAATCCAAGTCTGCCGCAGTGTTGGAGGGGAAATGAGATTGCCTTGCCTCCTAAGTTATCTTCAGCACTTGGTCTGAATGCAGATAGATTTCCCACATTCAAGATACAATGGTCTGCAAGAGTTCCTGAGCCCCCAGAGGCAGAATGTAATCATCACACAGGTAAATTATCCCCGCCGTGAGAAAATTGGAGCCGTAAATGAAACATTAGTCCACTTCACTAGGAGGTCATGTGTGTTACAGTGCCAGGCAACTTGCTTCTCTGATGATAGTTAGAGCTGAGACTGCCATTCATGCATTCACTTTTTTTTGGTTCTTTTTATATTTTGCTAAACTTTGTTTTACTTCAGCTTCTTTGCGTTCTACCAATTAAGCCCCAAATTGGCAGTTAAGACAAAATACAAATGAACAGGAGGGTGCGGTGAGAAAGTAGACAAAGGCAGCAGAGAATGAAGTTGAAAATTGCTCCTTTCTTCTTTCCTCTCCCTGCGGTGTGTTGAGCAAAGGGAATACTGAACTTTTTGTGACAGGGAACCTGGAACTCACCGGGTTTGCATCCCTGAGCCATTATCAGCAAAATTGTAGGGGGCAAAGTTTGTTATTTGAACCTATCCATTCCTAATCTTACCTGGCTGCTCAGGGACTCATAACACACCTGGGCTCCTCCACGTTCAACAATATTGGATGACATTTATCAAGGTTCACTGTATTCAGGCCTTACTATTACCATTCTAAGTGCTTTATATGATTATCTTATGATTATCTTTTGAAAACCCTAGAAAGAAACCCTAATCTCCATTTACAGATGAGAAAGCTAAAACAATAGAGAAGTGTTATGTTTTCATGAAGGTCACAGGTACCAAGTGGTGGGAAAAGGATTCAAATCCAGGCAGTCCAACTTGAGTGCATTCTTGCATTACTTTCCATTTAAAGTGTATTCTGAGCCAGGCATAGTGCCGCACGCTTGTAATCCCAGTACTTGGGAGGCTGAAACCAGAGGATCCGGGTTCTCGGCCAGCCTCAGCTACTTAGTGAGGCCTCCACAACTTAGTGAGACCCTGTTTCAAAACAAAGAATAAAAGAATAGGGCTGGGGGTGTAGCTCTGAGGTAGAACGCCCCTGGGTTCAATCCCCAGTGCCGCAAATAAATAAAGTGTATTCTGTATACATTGTAGGAAACCTGAAAAATATTTAGAAACATAAGGAAGAAAATACAGCCATCTACTATGATAAAACCACAATGACTGCATTTTGTTATATTTCCTTCCATCATTTGATATGCATATACTTTAAAATATATATTGTTAAGGTCATACTTATATATAGTATCTTGATCTCTTTTTGTCAACATCTTAAGTCAACATTTTCCCAAGTGGTTATAAGTCCTTCCTTTGGACACTATATGGTAATTTGACCATCCCCTATTGCTGGGCATATAGGATATTTCTGATATTTATATTTTAACAGTGGAAGAAAAGCCTAGTTTTTTAAGGGAAAAAATGAAGGTCAGGGAAGAGTGGCATTTTGGAAGAGAAGTCTTTTGATCCAGATTTACTTTCCTTTTCAGATTGTCATTCCCACTTTTTATTTGTGTACATTCTCAAGGCTTCTATTACTCATGCCAGCTTTCCATTGACATTGGTACTTACAGAAAAGTAGAACTCAGCCCTAAGACTGATTGACTGGCAGTCTGTAAAACGAATCTTATTCAGGAGGTGCAGTGAGCTTCTTTTAATGGCATATTTTTTGGAGTTCTCTGAAAAATATTCATGGAGTGTTTCATTGTCTCCAGTTACCTTAATACGTTCCAGGAAGAACCTTGTTTTCAACTCACTCATATGACTACTGTTTCATACTTTTTGTAGGTGGGTGATACTTGACTGACCAAGGGAGTAACGGATTTAGGCAAACATGGTTCTGGCCATCAAGGACCTATCAGGAGGGCCAAGAATGAAAATGAAGGCCATACTCAGGACTTTTGTGATAAGTACTGTGACATATATAGTTATGAAGGGCTATGGGAACCCAGCTTAAGAAGCATGTTTCCTAGGGAGAGCAGGTATCAGCAAAAGCTATGGGTAAATGAAATGGTTTGAACTCAGCCTCAGAAGATGAGTATGAGTTATGGAGGCGGATGAGGTGCAGGAAGGGCACGCCTTACAAAGGGAACATCATGCATAAAGCTACAGAGGCAGGTGAGGCTTATTCAGGAAATGCAGGCAATGAAGGAGGAGGTCAAGCAGAGGCTGGAGAGTGGTTGAAGACTAACTGAGTGAGGTGGCAGGAGTGAGATTATAGAGAGAGTCGTGTGCTGAGTTTAGAGGTTTCAGACTTTATTCTGCAGGCACTAGTGCAAGTGTTTGGCTTGGAAGCAAAGGAGGGACATGACCTCATCTCTGAGGAGCTAAAAATCTTGGAAGGGCAGCTTAGGTTGAGCTAACCCCCTATGCATCTTTCCTTCTGCCCATTATCTCCCTCCCTCCCTCCCATACTGGGGACTGAACCCAGAGGCATTCTACCTCTGAGCTACACCCTCAGCCCTTTTGATTTTTTTTTTTTGAAACAGGGTCTCTCTAAATTGCTGAGGATGGCCTGGAGCCTGTGACCTTCTTGTTTCAGCCTCCCAAGTACTAGGATTACAGGCATGGGCCACCACGCCCAGCCCACTCCTACTTTATAACTTGGTGTCTTAGCATTTTCACAGTTATACTCCAAAGACCTGACCATACAACTTAGAGAAAGGAAGATTTATTTGCTCACAGTTTTGGAGATCTTGGGGTTTAGTCTATATGAGGCCGGGGACTGTGAAACTCAGGGCATGATGGCGGGAAGCTGAGAAAGGAAGAGCACAAGGCTTTGCTCCTCACATCATGGAGGCCAAAAGCAAGAGAGAGAGCAAGGGGAGGAGGAACCATATATATACCCCAAGGCTATACCCCCAGGGACCCACCTTCTCCAGCCACACCCTTCCAGCCCAGACTACCACTAAGATAAATCCATTACAATGGATTTATCCATTGGATTAAATCCAATGGATTAAATTTACAATTGTATTAAATCCAGTCCACTGCTGAGATTACAACCAAGCCCTGCTTCCAACATTGCTACCTTGTTTCTGTGAGGGCTGGGGGAGGCATTCTATTTCCAAACCATTACACTTGGTTTCTATTAAATGCCCTGGCCTCTGGGAAGCTATTTGAATACCTTACAATATCTGAATATGAAATTTCTCAAATGTCAGTGTTTAGTAGAACCATCTGGAACATCTGTAGCCAACTCACTTATGGCCTGCAGCATTGTAGTCTTCTCTGGATGGCCCTGTTTATTAGTATACTTTGTTTAGGGTTGGTCAGTTGCTTGTAGACACAGCACCTGAAGTTCTGTTGCTTAATACATCTGCTCTCTGTGATTGTCAGCTTTGGGTCACTGTGATGAAATGGCAGAGGAAAACAACTTAAAGGAGTAAAGATTTATTCTGGTTCATGGTTCCAGAGGTTTCAGTCTGTGGTCTGCTGGCTGCATTGCTATGGACTTGTGGTGAGACAGAGCATCATGGCGGAGAAGGTGGGGTGGAGCACAGCTGCTCACTTCATGGTGGCTGGGAAGCAGAGAGAGGGAGAAAGAGAGCAGGTGGCTAGAGACAAGATAAACCCTCCAAAGACACACCCCCAGTGACCCATCTCTTCCAATGAGGCCCCACCTCCCAAGTTTTCACTACTTCCCAATGTCATTAGCTATGAACCCATCATGGACTGATCCATTGAGGAGGTCAAAGCCCTCACCATCCAGTCACTTTCCAAAAGCCCTGCCTGGGAACATGGCTGCATTGAGGAGCTAGCATGCAGTACATGAGCCTTCGGGGACACTCTAGACCCAAACCATCTCACTCTCTTCCAGTGTAGTCTAGTGCGGGTCAGGCAGATGGAATGGTTGTGCTCCCTGCTGCCATCCCTGGCCTCAGGTTCCCAAAGGACTTCCACTCACGTTTCATTGGCCAGAACTCAATCTCAAGCCACACCTCATCCAGGGAATCCTGGGAATGTGGGTAGGGAAAGTGGGCCTGGAAGAAAAGGAAATGGGATTTGGTAAACACACAGCTACTATGCATGTACCTAGGAGTACAGCTGTAGTTTCTCTTTTTTTTTTTCTTTTTTTGATACTGGGCATTGAATCCAGGGACATTCTACCTCTGAGCTATAACCCCCCCCCCAGTGCTTTTATTTTGAAACAGGGTCTGGCTAAGTTACTGAGGGTCTCACTAAGTCACTGGGGCTGACCTTAAACCTTTGATCCTCCTATCTCAGCCTCACAAACACTGGATTACAGGCATGCACCTCCATGCCTGCTTTATAGTTTCACTTTTAAAGGAAGCAGCACCAAAGCCACAAGTCAGGACTCTGGTTTGAGGACATCCCACTCACACAACTATTTAATCACATAAAACTCACCTAATCCATTTTGGATTTATAGTCCAGCCAATTTGCATAGACTTTCTATTTTTGCTTATTAGCCAGACTTTATTTTACGTTTGTCCCCACTTGGAAAAGCTCTTATAGAATAAAAATGTGTATACTTTCTATTATCACTCTGATGGTGAAGTGATGATTGCGAATCGACCTTCAAATTGTAAACACAAAATTGAATATTCTATCTAAGTAGTTTTCTGTATTAATTTAGTGGCATCTTAAATAAAAGGCAAATCAGAAGCCCATGAAAGGCTGGAAAACAGTAAGACATTGTGTTCAGACTACATTTATAATAGAAGAACCTGCTAAAAATTATTTCCAGTTTGATTTGTCTGTTTAAAAGTGTGACTCTATTGTGTCTTTTCTCCATATATAATAGGTGCTTTTTTTTACCCTGTCCCCCCAAACTGATCAATCTGTTACAAAAGTCATGTATTTTGTTGTATTCTGTCACCTCCACACCTGTCTATTTAATTCCATGCAATCAGGAATGTGTTATGGGAACATAATTAGCATTGCCAACAGACCAGCGACGAAGCTGCATCTCTGTGTAGAATAAGAGAAGGGTGCTGTTGGGTAAGAAAATAGATTTTAATTTCAAATTACACAAGAACTATTGTAAACTCAAAGGATAGGAGTTGTTAAAATATAAAATGTAATTTGGTAATGCCTTTTGGTGATTAATCGGCTTTTTCGGGTTTTTCCCTTCTTCCCCAGCTCTCTCCCTAGTCTACCAATCTATGAGAGTCAGTGAGAGACAAGGCACGGTGCAGCTCCTTTGCTACCAAGATAACGTTGTGGATAGAAAAGCAGGGGGTTAACTCCTATTCATCCCTCAGAGCCACTCAGAGGGTGCTGCCTGGAGAAGGGCTTCCCTACAAAACGAGGGCGCTTGCAGAGCTCACACAAGTCTGCTTCCTCCGCAGTCACATTTCCTACCTCTCACTGTCTGCTCTCATTGTATCACAGTACCCTCAAAGTTATCTATCAGTAAATTATCTATTAGAATCCTGATACCTAGGGCAGGCATTTGATTGACACTCTGTAACTGTCTGTTTGAATGAATGAATGAATGAATGAATGACTATGTAAGCAGGAGAGCCTTCAGAAACAGGCACACTGGGCTTCTCTGCTGGTTCCTAACTCCATGTTCGTGGGTAATTTATTCAGTCCTTTTGTGACCTAGTCACTAGAGCTAAAAAATGAAGATGGTAGTCATAATTGGAGGATTGTTCTTAGGAAGCGAGACAAAGTATATACAGCCCCTAGGAGAATTTCTACTGCATGGATGCATATTAAATGACAGTTCTGTAGTCTGTGGGGAACATTGGAGGGTTTGGAGCAGCAGAGTGACAGAGTGAAGGTTGTGCCTTATGGAAGATGAATCTGGCGGCATGGTGCAGATGAGGTAGGACAGAAAGGGAGGAAGCTGCTGCAGGATGTTTGGCCTAAGGTGCTAAGGTCTGAAGGAATACCTTGGTTGCAGAATATGGCCCCAGATGCCACCTCTGGGTGGGGTGGTTCACCTCATCCAGCTATTTACGTGGCATATGGATGTGACAGCCCTCATCAAGTCCCCTCACTGAACCATTGGCCACCTTACTGACAAGAGGCTGGCTTGGGTTAGTTGGGCTCATAACCAAAGGAGGAACAGTGGCTCATTCATTCATAAAGGAGGTTTATTTTAAGGACATCCCGCAGTTCACTGCAACTGAAACAGGGAGGCCGTGAGGATCCAAGACAATGATTCCCTCACTCTTGTTACTCATCACTTGCAGTCAAACTGTATCTGCTTCTCTCTGTATATTTAATCTTTTATTTTTTGCTGATACCTTTCTAAATTCCTTAGTCCAAATCCCACAGAGTCACTCCCTGTTTGTCTTCATTACCATCGCTCCATGTAGCGTGTGCTTTGTGCTGGACCAGTTCATGGTCCTCAGCCTGGCTGGGGATGAACTTGGGACCTATTTCTCTTACTTATAAAGATCATTGGGGTAAAGTGGAAAGGAACATCAGGAATGGTAAGATAGCATAATCCACGTGCCAGGGTCAGAGCAGTTGAGAGGGTAACACAACTTTGCTAGTGCTATTAGAAAAACTGGTCCTATCTGTTGACATGAACATGAACTTGCTGTGATAAGAGGGACCTAGTGACATAAGCCAGAAAATGAATATGACTTTAAGAACACCTGAAAGAGGAGAAAAGCATGAGGTCATCAGATAGTGTGCTCCATGAAAAAGGCAGCTAGTAATCCAAGAAATAAGTTTGGTGCCTTCTGTATTCCAAGTACTATAGTAGGTGCAGAAGATGTAGTGGTTGAGCTGGGTGTGGTGGCGCATACTTGTAATCCCAGTACGTGAGAGGCTGAGACAGGAGGATTTGCAGGTTCATGGCCAGCCTCAGCAATTTAGTGAGACCCTCTGTAACTTAGTGAGACCCTGTTTCAAAATAAAAAATATTGTGTAGCTCAGAGGTAGAATGCCCTCGGGGTTCAATCCCCAGTACCCCCCCCCTGCCCAATGTAGTGGTTGATGAGACAGGTCTCTGCCCTTGTGTAACTTATAGAGGAGGCAGTGAAAGTTAAGCTAATTATTATATGGTGGAGATAGACCCTATTATGAAAATAAATATAATAGCATGAAGGACCAGAGGATATGGTGGATCTTCAATCCCATTTATACTTCCATATGGACACAAAGATGGATTCGGTGGCCATTTGACTCCATCTGGTCAATGAAATGTGAGAAGAAGCGATGTTCCACTCCAGACATGGCCCATAAAATGTCCCATTTGTGGTCTTCCATACTCTTTTCCATTTTTGGCTGACTTGGAGGGCGGCAACTCCTGGGGCAGCCTTGGAAACCTTGTGGGAAAAGTAGTGGAGTCCTAGGGTCCTTGAATTGCTGCATGGGAGAACACTTCCCAGCTCAGAATGCCTCCATTCTTTGGGTATGTCAGTGAGAAATAAACTTTGCTTTAAGCTAGTAGTTCTCGAACTCCTTGTGTGTGTGTGTGGGGGGTGGATACTGGGGCTTGAACCCAGGGGTGTTTTACAAACCTCTGAGCTACACTCCCAGCTCTTATTTATTTATTTATTTATTTATTTAATTTATTTATCTTTGTGGTGCTGGGAATTAAACCCAAGGGCATGCTACCTCCAAGCTATACCCCCAGGCCTATTTTATTTTGAAACAAGGTCTCATTGAGTTGCTAAAAGACTGGCTAGGTTGCTAAGGCTATCCTTGAACCTGTGATCCTCCTGTCTCAGCCTCCCAAGTACTGGGATTACAGGTGTATATCACCACACTGGTTTTAGCCAGTGTTTCTCAAAGTGGGGTCCCTCGGCCAGCAGCACCAGCATCGCCTAGGGTCTTAGTCCATTCATGTTACTGCAGCACAATACCAAAGACAGGATAATTTGTAAACAATAGGCATTTATCTGTCACAGTTCTGAAGGTGGGGAAGTCCAAGAGAAAGATGAGAGCAGATTCAAATTGGAGTGAGGGCTGCTGTTTGCTTCTAAGATGGAGCCTTGGACACTGTCTTCACATGGCGAAAGGGATAGACGGGCCAAAAAAAAAAGGCCTACCTGGTTCCCCTCAGCCCTTTTGTAAGGTTGTTAATCCCATTTGTGAGGGTGGAGCCCTCATAGTCCAATCACTTCCTTAAAAGCCCCACTTTATAGTACTGTTGCATTGAGGATTAAGTTTGTTTTTTTTTTTTTTTTTTTTTTTTTGCGGTACCAGGGATTGAACCCAGGGGCATTCTACCTCCGAGCTACACTCCCGGCTCTATTTTTTATACTTTATTTTGAAACTGGGTCTCATGAAGTTGCGGAGGGCCTCACTAAGTAGCTGAGGCTGGCCGCGAACCCGGATCCTCCGGTCTCAGCCTCCCAAGTACTGGGATTACAAGCATGCGCCACCACGCCAGGCTGAGGATTAAGTTTTAACCTAACTTTTTTTTTTTTTTCTGTGGTACCAGGGATTGAACCCAGGGACATTCTACCTCCAGGTTACCCCCCAGCCCAATTTTTTATTCTTTATTTTGAAACAGGGTCCCACTAAGTTGCGGAGGGCCTCACTAAGTAGCTGAGGCTGGCCGTGAACCCGGATCCTCCGGTCTCAGCCTCCCAAGTACTGGGATTACAAGTGTGCACGACCACGTCTGGCTTTAACCTAACTTTTGGTTGGGACACAGTCAAACCATAGCACTTGGGAACTTGGTACACATGGAAATTCTTGGGCCCCACCTCAGAAGTACTGAATTAGAAACTCAAAACCTGGGGTCTAGCAATTTGAGTTTAATAAGTCCTCCAGATGATTTGAATGCATGCTAAAATTTAGGACTGTTTTAGATCACTGAGATGGTGGGATCTATTATATCAGTGAGCACTACCTTAACCAATACAGAGAGCAAGTTGAATTGGCATGGTCATGAAAGCCCTCCCACGCATAAGATTTAATTAAGAGAGGGACAAAGGGAACCCTGGGAAGATATGGGAGAAGGTCATTTCATGCACCGGACAGTAATTGCAAGGAACTTGAAGAGGGAACAAGGCCAGGGTTTCTTAGAAAACTCAGGTGGCCACTATGGTCAGAGTAGAATGTTTTCTGGGAAAGGAGAAGAGATAAGATTAGAGACGAAAGCCAGAGCTGCACCACACAATACCTAAGAGGCCATGAGTGTGGCTTTAGATGTTGTTCTAAGTGCAGTGTGATTTATTTATGCATTCAGGAAACTTAAAAAAATCTTTATGTGGTAAAATATACACAATACAAATTTATACTATTTAATAACTTTTAAAGTGTACAATTTAGTGGCATTGAGTGCATTCACAATGGTGTATAAACATCACTCGTATCCCATTAGAACTTTTTTTTTTTTGTGGTACTGGGGATTGAACCCAGGGAATTCTACCTCTGAGCTACAGCCCCAGCCCTTTTTATTTTTTTGTTTGAAACAGGTCTCACTAGGTTACTGAGAGTCTCACTACATTGCCGAGGCTGTCCTTGAACCTGCAATCCTCCTATCTTAGCCTCCCAAGTACTGGGATTGCAGGTATACTCCACCACGCCTGGCTCTATTGGAACTTTTTTATTATCCCAAACATAAACTCTGTGTCCCCTAAATAATAACTCCCTACTGTTTCCTTATCCCTCCACCCCCTGATCCCCAGTAATGTCTTCTGTTCTTTCAATCTCTATGAATTTGCCTGTTTTGAGGTATAAGTGGAATAGTGCAATATTTATCTGTGTATCTCAAGCTTATCTCTCACATACTATAACATTTTTAAGACTCATCAGTGTTGTAGCATGCTGGAATTTTCCTCTTTTTAAAGGCTTAATAATATTCCATTGTGCATGTATGCCACATTTTGTTTATCTGTTCATCTGTTGGTGGATACCTAGGGTTGTTTCCTACTTTTAGCTATTGTGAATAATACTGCAGTGAACATGAATATATACAGATGAGTGTGTGTGTGAGTCCCTGCTTTTAGATTTTTGTAGTCAACAAGCGTTTTGAGTGCCCTGGTGCTGTGTATTGAGAATGAGGAGATGCATAGGCTCTGATGTGGTCAAGATACTCATTCCAATGAGGGAAGAGATAAGTAAAAATCATTTGTAAAGCATTGGAGTGGTAGAGGCATGCTCTTGTGGAGCGTGGTGTCAGGGAAGGCTTCCTGGAGGAGGGAGTGCTGAGCTCGATCTCAAAGAACAAGTAGAAGAAATTAATCCGGTGAAATAGAGAGGGAGGGGCATTCTAGGCAGATGGTAGAGCAACTAAGAAAAGAGACATGAGTGGGGACTCCCCTGGAGACTCAACCTGGCCCAGGGGAAGAGCTGAGGCTACTGGGATAAGCAGAGGATCCAGCAAGAGATTTTCAGGAGCCTGACACGAATCCCTTAGGGCATTGGTTCTTAATCCTGACTGCACTAGAGAACTGTTAATCAGCTCTCAAAACACACCAGCTCAGGGCCTGAGTTCCACCCCCGAAGATGTAGAGTACCATTTAATTGGTCTGGGTTGGGGCCAGGACACTGGCAGTTTTGAAATTTCCCCAGGTAATTCTAGCGTGCAGCCCGGGTTGAGAAGCGCTGCCTCTGGCAGCGGGGAAGCTTTTGGGGGGTTTTAAGTGAGGAGGTAAAATGATCAGATTCCTCCTTAAACTCTTGTGCATATTTCAGTGTACAGTGAATTTTAGAGCTGAGGAGGCCTCCTTGGGGAAGGAGACCCTTGTCTCTTTTCTGAGATTCATTTTGTTCCACTATAAAATGAAGATACTCCCCACGTAGCTCAAGGGCTGTCCTGAGGATGGTAAGGATCATGCAACATGGCATTTTGTCCTGAATCCAGAGTAGACAGTGAGTCACTTTTTCTGGGATATGATGACTGGACTGAGGGACCCCGGGTAGTAGCCCTTTATTCAGAGTCCTGAGGACCACACTATGCCACACTGCAAGAGGCCATGGAGGGCACTGTTGTCTTCACCTGTGAAAGACAGGAGTGGCCTTTCATCTGTGTGTCTAAGTCCACCTCCAACAGAGAGCTGACCAGGGGATTGAGCTGCTCTGACCTCGCACTCTGCTGGGATGGCCTCAGCATCTCATTTCCTTAACGGGAGACTTCCTGATGAGCAGGATGAGTTTACAGTGTATTTGACCGGAATGGAAAGTAAGAGCTGATGCAGCTGTGCGTGATAACGATGAGGGGGAGCGAGGCGGCACCTGCCTGCTGACTTCACTGCGGGCTCCATGCTGTGGCAGCAGTTGTGTGATGTTTGCTTGTTTCCATCTCTATCTGGAGCAAAATCCTACAGCACAGCCATTCACCTGCTGCCTGCCCAAGAGGAAGAGGCTTGGTGGGGAGCAGACAACAGAGGAAGAAGCATTGTTCTGATTTGCATCTTTTCCTAGGGTGCGGCAGACCTCAGTTTTCTAGGGAGAGAGGGTTTCCTTTCTCCCCTCTTACCACTCCTTGAGGACTTTGAACCATGCCCTGGGTCATTTGTGCTTTCAGCAGATTAGGTGAAAAAAAAGTGTCTAGTGTTGACTAAGAGTCAGTTGGAACTGATTATGCTAGAAAGTGGGGGGATGAGGCAGGCATGGTGGCACATGCCTGTAATCCTAGTACTTGCGAGACTGAGACAGGAGGATTGCAGGTTCGAGGCCAGCCTCAGCAACTTAGCGAGACCCTGTTTCAAAATATAAAAAATAGCCGGGCATGGTGGCACACGCTTGTAATCCCAGTACTTTGGGAGGCCGAGACCGGAGGATCCGGGTTCGCGGCCAGCCTCAGCTCTCTCTCTCTCTCTCTCTCTCTCTCTCCCTCCCTGTCTCTCTCTCTCTCTTTCTCTTTCTCGCTCTCTTTACTTAGTGAGGCCCTCCGCAACTTCGTGAGACCCGGTTTCAAAATAAAGTATAAAAAATAGGGCCGGGGTGTAGCGCGGAGGTAGAATGCCCCTGGGCTCAATCCCCAGTACTGCAAAAAATGAAAAAAAACTGTCAACCCAGAATTCCATATCCTGTGAAAATAGCCTTCATGATTGAATGTGAATTAAAGCTTCTCATATGGAGAAAAACTAAGAGAATTTATTGCCAGAATACTAAAAGAATTGCTAAAGGAGGTTCTTCAGATAATTGTACTAGAAGGTCACTTGGAATATCAGAAATGAAGAAAGTGGAACAGATAGGGTAAATAATATATGTAAAAACAATAGACTATTCTTTTGAGTTCTTTAAAATAATTTCAGTGAGCTGTGTGGTAGTGCGTGCCTGTAATCCCAGTACTTGGGAGGCTGAGACAGGAGGATCGCAGGTTCAAGACCACCCTCAGCAACTTAGCGAGACTCTCAGCAACCTACTAAGATCCTGTTTCAAAACACAAAATAAAAAAAAGGCTGGGGCTGTAGCTCAGATGAATACCCCTGTGTTCAATCCCCAGTACCCCCCCCCCACAGACATATCAATCTTTTTTTTTTTGTGGTACTGGAGATTGAACCCAGGGGCGTTCTACCTCCGCGCTACACCCCGGCCCTATTTTTTATGCTTTATTTTGAAACCGGGTCTCACGAAG